>DWNM01000185.1:0-12966 GCA_018250375.1 Narcosius parisi helen
CTGAAATAATTGTATATTTGGAAATAGTAGACGCGTACCTACATAATAGAAGGGGATTCCAAAATTTGTCATCACGCTAATTATCTACATTGCCTAGTAAATGATTAACACTGGAACTTCCGAACTTTAATAGGATTAGGGATTTAAGCGTCCACTTGACATTTGATATTTAAATAACGCCTTTCAAACCCCTGTGTTTGGGTGTAATGGTTACACAGAAGGGCGAACAGACAAACATCCAGAGCCTGAAAACAAATTAAATTAACCTTTCAAATTTCTGATTTGCTAAAGATCAAACTCGTAGTTCTTTCATCTCAAATAGATTATATGGTGACTATTACATCACACGAGTGTCAAAAGGATACAAGATTATTGAAATAAAATCAGTAAATTTAAATCAAACGACAAAGTTGTTGACACACAATACACACGCACTTGATACACACCAGGTAGACTGCATGTTGTTGAAAACAAGCATTAAGTCTACCTGGTGTTAAGTGGTCACTGCCACCCATGGACATTTGTAACCAACTCCATTTAGAACAGGGTTTCTACCTGAAGTCGAATACAAATGCATTGCCACTCCCGAGGACTAAGATGATCTCCTCCCATGGAAGTCAGCCTTACCGGTCTGACGCGCAGCCAGTTCTGGGTTTGATCCCCAGCCAAACAGATATTTAAATGATGAATTTAGCTATCTGTTCTGGGTCTGGGTGTTTGTGTATTCGTATATGTGTCTGCCCATGGCACCTACGACACAGGGAAGTCTAGTGTGGAGATGTGAGTGTAGAAAGCGTCTTGCAATCGTTTCGTTACTTTATAAGCACCATAAGATCAGTAGCATCAACTAAACTCGTTGGAACGGCGTCTTTCAAGATTAGTAGAACTGTCAGTCAATGTAGCAACGTGTCACTTAACAAGAGCCTGGCTTGCCGTGACGGGTCACTGTAAACACATAACTCCAGTTGCCAGCGAAGTGACCGAAGCACGAAACGAAACGACATACTTGCCCAATACAAAATGTATCGTTTCCTAATTAAGCCGACGCACGCAAGTAATCAATTTTATAGTTGCAACCACCGGCGGCAACAGGTTACGAGACACTCCTACATTTTCACAATATAAACAATACGATGTCAAAAGGTTTTTATTTGCTACATTCAGTCTTTGGAATCGAAACGTTCGGAAGGTAATATAGAAAGTATGTATAAGGCGTTTATTGGGCGGTCAAACGAACCATTATGAAATTAAGTTGTAGGTGGTCAGATTCATAGCCAACAACTAAAACGAAAAACAAATCTGATATCGCTCAGAATCAAGATAATTTTAACCATGTTCTTACAAAATGTACGTAATAAATAATAATTAACGTAATCTTTTTTATATGCACGGAGACGGATCATGTAAAATTACTACACCGATTTTGATACTTGAAATGATCGCTAAACTTAAATCATCATCTAGCAATCATAAACGTAAAAAGACATTTCTATATTTTTACGAATTTTTACTTCACAATTAAAATCAAAAATTAAATTTTAACACAAAATAAAATACAGTAATATGAACCGATTTTGATACTTGAAATAATTGCTAAACTTAAATCATCATCTAGCAATCACAAACGTAAAAAGACATTTTTATATTTTAATTCACAATTAAAATCAAAAATAAATTCTAACACAAAATAAAATACACTAATATGACCACATTAATAAAATTGAAATGTCGTATTAATTGTTATTGTAAGGTTATAAGCTACAACAACTATTAAAGGAAATGCATACGACAAAATATTACTCAACGAGGGCAACGACCACATAAGTGTTATCAATAACAAGTAAGCACTCACAGACATGTTACGGTCGCATAAAATGTAAATGATATTGCGATTAATTAATAAGATGACCAAATAAGTATTGATTTTGAATTTATATACCTTTAGGAGCGTGAAGGGAAAGAAGACGGAAATGTGAAGGTTATCACCCGTGCAATGTGAATAAATAGGTTTAAAGGTAACTCTTACTGGCCTACAATAATCGTTTATTGGTATATAGTATTAAATATTTTTTAAATATGTTAACGGACTTATAATACATTATATATAAAAAGAAGTAAATAATAAAATAGCAAAGAAATGATGAAAATAATAATAAATAAAACTTAGTGTGTCATTTAATTAATGAAATAAACACACGCTTCTTAGATTAACAAACCTCTCAGAAACGTTAAGTAGTGTATTAGTTTTCCAGAATTCTTCTAACTTCTTTTCCATAACAAAATAAATTCCGAAGTGGCGGTAGGTTAAAAAGAAAGTTCAAAGAGAATTCTTTAAAGAATCTACTTCGAATAAATTTATTGATGTCCCTTGATTTTTTAAATTAAGTGGTATCCAATTTTTCGAATGTGGATATACTGAATACTGACATATGTGAGATCATAAAACAAAAAGCATACTCATTGAAAACGAAACACATGGAACGTGCTAAAAAAATAACACAATAGATTCATCGGACGTGCGATAATTAGTGAAAACATCTTCTAGCACAATGAACGACCGTAAACTTGACACGGCATAGAATCAGCGTATACATAATTAATTAATCATTCTACTTTAAATGAGATGAGTAGTGTTGACCAGTGTAAAGACACTATC
Source organism: Narcosius parisi helen (assembly GCA_018250375.1). Lineage (NCBI taxonomy): Eukaryota > Metazoa > Arthropoda > Insecta > Lepidoptera > Hesperiidae > Narcosius > Narcosius parisi. The sequence continues at coordinate 2,657 of DWNM01000185.1, forward strand.
ATCTATTGTTTGCTATTGGAAATAAATTAAATTAAGTATAAAAAGGGCTAAGACTTACAACATAATTTCGAACTTTTCAAAAGATACACGTTACAAGATGAATCCAAATTTATAAATAAAAATAAAGTGTTCAGTCTAGCAATAACAGCCCATCGTGGCAAGAGAAGTATTCCAAGCCAAAGAGCCACAACTATTTCAAAAGTGTTTCAAATTAGGTAAATATAAAATTGCAATTGTATAAAACCAAGATGCGACCAGCTAAAATAGAAAGCATCGGACGGAAGACACTAAGATGTGTGTCGCACTCAGGTGCAGGTGGATCTGAGGGGAGGGAAAGCCGCGTGTGAAAGAGACGGATAACGACCGGAACAAAATTTACGCACCGAAGAAAGGGACGGAACGCAACACCCAGTTAAACAACTTTGGCGGATAGAAAAATCTTGTATACGAAGAAACTAGAAAGATATATGACCCGATTGATTAAGAACTTGATACTATTGATGTTTTCACGCGGTGAGCATAAAACGAAGTAATCGATGATTTTTTGAAGATGATTCATTGAATAACAAGATTAAAATTAATAAAACGAATAATGACACGATAAAACGAAGCAATTGATAATTTTTTGAAAATGATTTATTTAATGAAAAGATTATAAATAATATTTTAGTATTTATGAAATATACTGTAAACAAGGTCGAAAGAGATTTCGTATTTCGTGAATAAATTGAAGAAAAATAAAGTAAACACTGTAAAAAGTAACTGTAACGAAATAGCGAACAAAATTAACTGTTTTCTGAAGTTTGAAAAAATATTATATTGGTTTACCAAAAAATATATTTCATCAGTGTACTTTATTAGGACGCAAATAAAATTTACATACACGTATGATGTTCAAATTGTACTGAGCCTGGCTAAAATCACTTTGCAAGTAAAAAGCTTGATAGGATCCTGAATAATTCAATCAGTGTTGAATATCCTAAATGTTTAAACCAATTCCGCTGATTACTTTAGCACCATGCGCCAAGGACCAAGTACCGAGTTTCCCGAGGTTTCGTCATAGGCCTCGTCACGTTTTTGCCTCCATGACATTTGGCGCATACCGGGCCAGAGGCAACGGAGACGCCTCGCACAAACGTTTGGACGTTCACTCGCCGCATTCTCGTACGAGATAATTCTTACTCGGTTACGAAAAGGTTTAGTGACACCGTGGTATCTATGGTGTTTGTCGTTAGGATTTGTTTACTTTACATATCTTTACATGTGAATTTATTCAGAAAGGTAGTAGAACCGCAAATGCTTCGCCAGGGGAGTTATCAACGCCACACTTATTTCGAGCGTGAAGCAGTTCTTGCGTTTCAGTGGAAGGTTATGCATGCCGGCTGACTTACATACATATGGAGCGACCATCTTAGTTCTCAGGAGTGGCAACGCATCTATGATCGGCTTCAGGTAAAACCCCTGTTCTATATCGAGATGATTACAGTCCATGAGTGGCAGTGACCACTTAACTGTGGATTGGAAGCTCGTTTGTTACTTGAATCTTATAAAAAAATAACTGTCTCATGTAAGTCAGTCAGGTGCAGTTAACTTTAAAGTTATCGTGTGAATCAGCAGAACCATTTTTATAAATATTCTGATCAGAAAACATATAATAATAAATTTGAATGTATAATCAGTATCACTGATCATTAGTAAAAATACTGTAATAAATGTCGAGATGTTCCCGAAATAAAATGCATAAACGCGTAGCTCTTGTGTCTTGACCTCATTTCTTTTTTAGAACGTGAGTAACGTCGACGAATTTTCATATATCAAATGAAAGTATACGTAAAACAATATAGTTTTAAATGTGTGAGAAGATTTCACACGTTATTTAGTTGAATAGTCCAACTAAACTCAAAGAATTAGTTTTAATACATGCATTTTTAAAATAGTGTTAATTAGGGAAACGTTCTTTTGTGGATGATGATAACAATTATAAAATATGAACAAAATACTAGTATACTGATATAGGGAATATCTTGAACGATGTAAGAGAAATGTTATCTCAAGTTATTTTCGTCGTTGATGTTATTAAAGATTAACGTGATCAGGTGTGAGATTTAAATAATTGAACTACCGATAGCCTAAATATTCAAACGGCGTGGCGACCTTGTTTTCATTTTCGTTCAGGCGTCGCGAGCGTCATAGGTCGTTTTGCTCATTGGACGATGCCGATAACTGACATAATATGCTATAAATATAATGTAAATAGCCCATTAAATGATAAAAATATCGCAACTAACGGCCTCTAATCTCATTCGGATCACTGCGAGTTATTATTTATTTGATTGCACCTAATGCGAGTTATACACAAATTAAAGTAGCCAATACATATGTTATAGCATAAAAGTTATAGCATAAAGATAACATAAACGTTATTTCTGAATATTAAATTTAAAGATATACTGGTAAAATACTGAAGAAATACAGGCAATAACCCGGTTACTAAATTGTCATAAAATCTGGTTGTAGCATACATCGGATTTACTGGCTGTCGATCATAAAATCTGTGGAGTTCATACCAAATGTTTAACTAGTCAAATCTGACAAATCTAAATTCGTAACACAGTAGTTGACCTTATTTCTATTACACATAATTATAATTTATACAATAGTTCCATGCTAACAAACATTGAAGTAGGTGGGCTCAATATATTTTCAGATGGTAACATTTCCTCTGTACACGAAACCACAAAGTATATAAAACAGATTTAAATTCAGTGGACTATGAGAAATAAAAATCGAAGCCATCATACCTAGAATTCAGACAATAAAATATTGAGGCCACGAATTTATTCAATTTTATGATTATAAAGCAAATAAACAATTAAGAGACTATAAAAACCTATTGGCTGGCATACAATTTTAAAACGATCAAGCTATGTACGACGTATCGGATTCCTCTAGACCGATGAGGTAGAATGCATTGGAAAGCAATATACTCGTACATAAATGTATACACATTGAGGTAGACTTGTTTGGCCGGATAGACAAACCGATGTATTGACTTTTTACATGGACAGGTTCTGCGGCACTTTTTGTAAAATTTCTCAAAACAATCTGACGACAACCAATCGCGCGCTATCTGGGAATATATACTAAAATTTCGAATAGGTACATCGTATATTAATCATAGCTATAAGTGGTCACTAAAACTTGACCAAATCACAATGAGCGTCGATGCCAAAGTCGTAATCAAACAACACCATATAAAGCCACATCGAATGATAATGACGTTGCTTTAGCGCCAAAATGATGTGGAGTTGACGCAAGCTGTATTTGATACCGTCCAAATTATGCGTGCTATGAATATTACAAAATGTAATTGGAACTCGAATCGAATAAACAATAACTACATGAATTTAGGATTAGCGAGCTATCGAGGTCATTAAAAAGCCGCCAGAATTGAGCGACACATGCCAAACCGACGTTCGCAAGCAATCGGATACTGTATCCAGCTTACTAGACGGGAATAGTCATATCCCTGGCCTGGCGGCCGTCCATACCTATAACCGCTCGAAAACGAATCAACACATACGAACCTTTCGGCCATTTTCAATCTTATTCGATTGTATTTAGGTCGATTTACGTCCGTACGTTCGCAAACATAGATCAGATCGTTAAGCGGCGAACGGATAAGCTGCGTCTGCGCCGGCCCTTACGTAATTTTCAGTTGACGATGAACCCAATACGTCACTGAAACGTTTCCGGATGACGAACGCCTCATTCCGCATGGACCTATTATCGTAAATCAAAGAATGCTATCAAATGTTGCAAGGTTAGCGCGACCTTGGAAAATAATGGTGTTTAAAATACAGTAGTTTAGTGGACCGCAGCAAAAACTTTTGAACTTTGGCCCACGCTTTCACTTGTACTTTCGCCATTTTGACTGCCTGGCACGCATGAGTGCAAAAGAAGAGTCTTTTCGTGTTATCAGTCCAAATGTTTCTCGAGATGATTTTATTGCAATCTTTATAGTGTACTTCAGTGATTAAAATAAGTTCTAATTCGGTTTTTGCTGACCTTGTGCTAGTTCCACAAATTTAGTTGTTAACAAATCATAGTTATATTGTAATACATGTCGGAGAAAATCTTGAAAACTACTCGACCGCTGATTTAATTAGGTTATTTTGGTTATGCAAGACATTATGACCTATAGTACATTATAGGTACATTACAGAAACTATGTGGTAACAAATTGACGCATCTCAATGCAATTAAAATGTTTTGTACGCTCAGCGAAAGTAACAATGATATAAATGACAAACCTTAATTGCAAAATTTTAGTTAGTGTAATACAATCTTATTTGATGTTGGTGAGTATAACTCTACGTGACTGCGAGCTACCACCGACACGCCCTTTCTGTGTTAACAGTAGTATACATTTGTTTTTTTAATTTGCAGAACGTCGTAAGACTCGTAAAGCAGGGACATATGAGATATTCTAAATGAGTCTTCGGGATCAATAACGTTCACTTTGGATAGAACTGCATATCCGTCTTCGATTCTGTTACACATTTTCAAGGTAGGCAATGACTACTTAACATTAAATTGGTTTTATACTAAGTCATTTGCTACGTTCATAATGTTAAGAAAATTAAAACTGTTCGTTTTGTGTTACATCCATGTACCGCAGTAGTTATTGCAAATACAAGAGTATTGCAAATCCAAAATTACCAACATTATACAAATACAAATACAAAGTCAATTAACACAGGTCTTTTGACCGAAAATATCTTCTCTTGCACAGACTCCGGATATTTTAGCGATAAAACTGGACTGAGAGATAAATGACAGCATTCAGTTAGGCAAGCAGAAGGTATAATTTATTTGTAATGAAAACACATAAGATATATTTGGACAGGCACCGATGCGGCACAGGCAGGTTGCGGTGGCAAATTTCTTGTGAAATATATTTCTACAGTTTCAGCTGCAAATAAATATTATTCAGTCGCATCTGAATATTAATGACATCATTTGTAGCTCTACACTCATTTAGAATATTAAAAAGTGATTATCTGGAATGGAAGTATTATGGTAATCTATTATTTATGGATGAATAGAATATAATTTGTGACTTAGTACAAGATCACTATAATTTACTTCAAAATGAACATCGTAAATTCGGTAACAATGTAGTAACAGATAAAGCATTAAGTTTAGGTGTTTCGCCTCATAAAGATGTAGACTACGCAAATACGATTCAGTAATTCAGAACTCAAAGGTCTGGAGACACCACGCTAAGTGGTAATAAATAATTTCAGGCAGACGTTTCGCAATCAATTAGCATGCGGAGCCTAACGGCCGATCCCATGCCTGTTTTCGTTAGTTCACCGATCGTGATAACTGTATTAGGACTGAACGACTCACTTGACACGTGTATGTCGTAATATGTTGAATGCGAGATGGAGATATTATCAGCCTACCACAGAGTGACCGGGCGGAATTTGAAGGTGCTGTTAGAATGGACGGTAGCGCCGTGGGTGTTATAGCCGGAGGCTGTATTCATGAGCACATAATTAATAATTTACTTTAAATATAAATTGAAAGCAATTTCGATTAAGAACAAACAAAATTATTGACGTACCGATTTGTATTTTGCATATTTGAAAAATAATCACGACGAGAATAATGTGTATTTATGGCGAAAGAAAAAATATGATGAATAAAGAAGTCCATATGTTTACCCCTTCTACATTTTCACTGGACACTATATCTATTGTTACTATTCTATAAAATTCATATGAAAATGTTGTTTTGCCAGTAAACTGCTGCTATGAGGAACGTCATATAAGGGTCCTTGATCTTGCGAGTGTCTTTATAAAAGCCATAATATTGCCATATTTAGTAGCGTCCACTAACCGGTAAATTTTGAAATACGCGTGGGGCAAGCGGTTTCCTACCTTGGGGCCCTGACTCATATTGTTTATGGTACTTTCCTAAAAATGGGTACCAATGGATAGGCAATGATTACCATTACTCATATTGGTACTATTCTACTTTATTAATATACAGAGTTCATGAATTGGAGTGGATATGGACATTGTGTAGCTCCCAACATAAAACTGTACAAGGATTATTGGAAAAATGCACGAGAATGTATCAGTTCACAAAGAAACAATTCGATCTTTAAGTGACGTAGCAGGCGTTTAAGTACATCTTCCATTATTTATCAGTTGATTTACTGGTGATAAAAAATACAAAAGGCTTCGATGGCACAATGGTATCGGCAGTGTTCATGCAGTAGCGATTGTAACTGTAATCAGCCATTGGCAAAACGGCGCGGACACGCAAAAACTCCAACAATGTGATATTATCACTCAGTAGAACAATTCGTTGTTTCGCGATAGTGAAGCGTAGAGAAAAAATGAAAACAATGAACTAGAACACAAATGCGATATCAAAGCAGATAGTGTTATCATCGGTGACAATTATGGAATTAATGTTGGAACAGCAATATTGAAAAAACTAAAACTAATATTAATCAAACCCAAAAGCCAGATATTATACCAGCTCTAAAGTAGTAGAAGAATTTAGAATGCTATCTATCATCATGAATATTTGAAGGGCGTCTCAAGACAGACAGTCCAAATTAGTTCGCAGAGATTTATATATTCTCATACTTAGAACTCATTTCTCATTAGTTGATATGTCTTTAGACTACACGGACCACTTAACACGAGGATCTCATAGCACTTATATTCATAAACATATTATAAATCGACTTATTACGAAAGTTTTATACACGAACATATTTTTTTAAATGATAATTATGCAAATATATAAAAAAAAATACTTGCAGCCATATTTTGATAGGCGAACCGGTATAACCATATTCTTCTAGTAATAAAATTATCCATAGCTATGTTATTAAAAACTGAGCTTAAAAAGCAGATATACGTAGGAATCATGTGTATGTGTTTTTTATCATTGACAATGATAAAAAAACACGTTGGTTGGTTGTCACGAGAACGCAACATAGGATTCAGTTACATAAAGCACATGTACTACATGGATATTTGTCATGCCAGGTAAAAAATATTGTATTGAGAAAATTGTTAGACCCTTTGAAACTAAGGTTGCGAACCAGATAGGATGTATTGAACATTTTTGTAGGGACTAGAAGATAGGGGTCAGAGATAAGAAAGTCGTTACAAAAATTACGAATAGTAAAATATTTTAAGTGTAACATAAAACCCGTGCAGATAAGCCTAATGAATTCTTGACTATTGTAAGCATCACCGCAGATCTAATTGCATTGGTGGCCGTAATCATACACAACAATACGGTAACCTGACCTTGTGTTGTAGATAACTCATCACCGCTGTGTGTCCTACCTTATCAGATAACAGTGACAAGGAAAAATTATACCGAGATGTGCGCGTCACAGACACAGTATTTAATTGAGTATTTCCATCCTTTGCTTAAATTTATTTCCTCGTCGATGCCTTTCAGTACACTTAATACACGTGTAATAATTATGGCAACACCAAATTTTAATAATGAAAATTGACGTTTAAGCTTCACACCTCATTCATTTTTGTGGTAAACGTTGTGAATCTCGATAGAGATTATTACAGGCCACGTAGATGCGATGGCGCCATATTTTATATACTTTATGTAGTATAACAATTATCTATATGTATTTGATATCTATCTAGTCGTGAGTTGTAACGGGAATTGATCTAATTATGGTTTATTTTCAGAGCTTTTTATGGGTGGATGTACAAGTACAATCCCTACTATAAACGAGCGATGTTTTAACGACTGAACTGTAATTATTTTGACGATGGTTACAACATTATACGATACACCAACCTTTTTGTCGAAAACGTGTCAGACGATGTTGTATATCGTATACTTATTGATTGAAGATTTACCCGAAAACAAAATGAACGAATTTATTATATATAGTTTGGCGATGATTTACACAGTTTTAAAAATAAAAATATTATCAATTTAACGTCATTATTGCGATCTTACTGATAAATACTAATTCAAGATACCAGGTTTATCTGTTAGGTCAATATCAAATGAATCCGCAAAAGTGTTATTTGTTTATAAGCCAGTTACGAGATGTTATAACATTTGTTCGCTATGTCAATACCAATAATCTACATCGGTTCGTTCTAAAATGATAAATGCAGTAAACCGTTCATTATTATATTACAGAATACATTAGCGTAAATTTATTTGAACTAATCCAGTAGGTATATAAAATAAGGAGGAAAAGCATGCGTAACTTAATATTTAGAATTTGAACCACAAACATTATTTTCATCCGAAAAGCGAATGTCAAAAATGATAATGGCAATTAATTACGAAATTCATTATAATGAAAATAATAAAAATGAAATTATGGCCATGAAATCACCATTTTAGTGATACACTATCGTCTAAGTCCGTGTTGGTTTGGTGAAATCTTCTTGGCTTAGAACAGAAACTTATAATACAAAATACTTCGTGAAGTTTTCCTTCACCGGTACATCCAGCAAACAAGTGTAAACTTCAAGTGTAGGTACTTTATAACATTAAAGATTATTATGGTAATGTATATCTAATTTTAACACCCGAGCAATATAGTTTATAAACTGCAGTGTATAAAATACAATGGATGATAAAAATAAAGACGTAGAGTATAATTCCATGTAGAGTCGTGCAGTCGATGAATTTGGCAAATCAGGTGTTCATGCAGGTACGGGACGCGAGAAAGTACAAGTAGAGAGAGGAAAGTGCGTGGATGCAAAAACACGCCGTGCCGCAAGTTCGATCGGAATTTAGCGCGACGGAGCCGACCGCGAAAGGGCGGCTGAACTAACTGTGAAATTGATTAAGGATGAAGAAATAAAACAGAAGTAGGATTGATGGTGTCAGGAAAAGTAGAAAGAATTTAAAGTACTAAACCGTTGAGAATTACAGTTCTAAGAAAATATCGGTTTAAAAAGATTTTCAATTTTTATTTCAATAAACACGAAGAACCATTAGATACTATGACCTAAATATCACGATAAATATTTAGATAAATATTCAAATGAAACAATTAAAGCGCTAATTAAATCATAATTCAAGCACAAGTACAATACAGATGAAATTATGGGTGATTATGATTTGTAAATCGTAGCAGTACAATCTACGTTGTCCTCCTATATGGAAAACGCAATCATAGTGATAATTTCATAATTGTATTAATAAATCTCTCTTTTTACCTTTTTATTACACATAAATCATGAAAACGCTGACATTTCTTAATTTTTTGACACCATTTAAACAAGAAAATAAGTTATTATTATTATGCATTATTATGAGTAACTACTAACAAAATCTATTTAATTTTGGAAATAGGATAAAGACAGATTACAGGACAGGAGCAACACAACTCTTTCAACGCGTGTTGGACCAAAAGAATGTCGTGCACGCTCAGAAAAACATGATCGAACGCTTTTAATATTTTTAATAAAAGACTGACCGGAACGACACTCGTAGACTATCATGAGAAAGTGTATCAATTGGCAAACGCTATAGGAAGTGGGCGGTCTGGCTATGACGAAACCCGGCGTAACGTTACGTGTAATAGAATTGGTGTTCATATAATATACAATATTGAACTAACCTGAGATGGAACAATTGGGTTAGGTCAGATAGCTCTAGTAACAGAAATAGATATACAAGAGTTATTTTAGAGGACTATAAAGTGCCTGGTCCACGACAGGCTAATTTCAGGCCGAGCGTTTCTCTATTAACGTTTTACGGGCTACAAATACACTATTATTTAGGTTAAACTTTAACTATACGTATCTGACTTTTATATGAGGCGACCATCGTAGCCCTCAGCAGTCAGAAGTGATTTTAGGTAGAATTCCTGTCTTATGTGGTGTTGGTTACAGATATCTTATAAATTATATACCACAAACAAGATTTATAAGACCTATGATTTTGAGGTTTGGAATAAATTAAAACTGAAAATCGAAAAAGGTACAAGGTACAGGTAAACTAAAATACCGAAACTTATATTCAAGGTGTACATTGCATAGCGTAAACTTTAGAATAACCTCGGAAATTTGTCCAGATAAGTGAGAGACGAGATTAGAGTCACGTGAAATAAATCTTCGGTAACTTTGGTTAAAAAATCTTCCATTGAACAAACATCTTTGGATTCTATATTATTTCATATAGCATAGTTATTTGCCGTAGCCATGCAGTTTGTCTTTCGCAAGCTTGTTATACAATAGGTAAGAACAAGGTCCCTTACCTTGTGAACCTCTTCT
>DWNM01000186.1:0-12952 GCA_018250375.1 Narcosius parisi helen
TTAAAACTTAATTGATTGCTGAAATAATAGTATATTTGGAAATAGTAGACGCGTACCTACATAATAGAAGGGGATTTCAAAATTTGTCATCACGCCCATTTATTTATTTAAGTAGTGTAAATACAAAATTCAAATTGCAGTGTCCTGGCAAGTACCCTTTAAGTGAGGCAAAATCAATTTTACATTGTATTCCTCCTTAGTCCTCAGGTGTAGCAAACATGTGTGATCGATTATAGTTAGGTCGATTCTGTTAGTCTCATTTTTAAGGGTGGTATTTTGCTGCAAAAACTAACTCGGCTGGTATTAAGTCAAAATAAGTTACACTTCTCAAGATATCTAAAATTATTAATAACATATCCATACGTGAAATATATCCAAAATCAACTAGAAGTGGCAACCGATTTAATCCTTGGATTTACAATCAATACTCAATTTCCGAACACTTAAATAATTTCCGAAACTACACTAACTAGTGACCTGAAAAATAATGTGGCCTAGTTTCAAATGACTAAGCTTAGCAATTATATGTATGAGGTTTTTCATACGGTGCTCAATACTTAAGAGAAGGGGTGACTTTTTGCTATAGGTTAGTATTAATACTTCTTGGGTTATTTAGTTAGATTGTATAAGGAAACGTTATTTGTATATCAGAAATATTTTAAAAAAATCGGGGTTGGTTACTTTTGTTTCCAGAACTATTTTATGTACCTATCTTGTACTTAATACAACCCTAAGAGTGCCTTGCAATAAGGCATGACAGCTTGGTTTTTTTTTATCTGCTGGAATATACACATTTAGGGATGATTTATAAAACGTATGCCATATACGAAGTGTTATTGATTCCATTACTAACCGAAGATAATATTCCATCTTCCATCACCGAACCCACAGCCCTAAACCCACATCTACCTTCATATTGAGAAATTCAATCAATTGCCACGCTCGAACCTTATCTTGAAAGGGTTCGGAACATAAATCACGAATAGTATAGAGTCCAGTTGGAAGGAAGAATAAGCCTATTAAATTATTTTAGTATTTATAGTAGAAAATTATTTTAATAGAATAGCACTGCAATAGGCCACCACCTAACGGAATAAAACTACACTTTAACATGAAAAGAGAAAGTAAACATTAATTTGTAGAAAGTATGTTTAAGGGCTATTTAATTATTGCCAATATCTTTCGGACAACCTGTGACGAATAAAATTAAATGAAAGAAGAATTGCAAACTGATTTAAATAACTTAAATCATAAAGACTACTTTCAATAATAAAAAAAGGTTAAAGTATAATGGATTCTGTTCACAATTTCTGGGGTACTGATAAGCAGTTTAAACAGCAGCGCATAGTACATTTGTTAATTAACAATAATCAATACTTTTGCAAAAAATCAAAATTATGTCAATACAACTAAGAACCAACAATCCAACAGACTACAATGACTTTTTTTTTATAATACTGTGGTAAAAAAGGAGCACGCAGTCCACTACTTTTAAGTGGCAACTGTCATCCATGGACATCTGTAATCAATCCCAAATACGATTAGAGTCCTAGCCAGAGATGCGTTGCTACCCGTGACCTGAGGATTAAGTTGAAACACCTCGGATAAGTATGTCTCTCTAAGCACAGTATTATAATCATGTAAAGCTATATTGATCGCGTCATAATAATAATTACGATAACGATAGTACTCTATAGCTATTCACCGTCCACGGACAAAGATCTCCGAGCTAATGGATTGGAACCGGCCACAATGCTATTGATTTAGGCCGTTAACATATCGAGACGTTCGCAGCTTATTGCATGTCGCCCTTTGCCGTCACGTCGTGTCACGTAAGATTACGTCAAAGGTGTAATTACATTGGGCTTGTTGTATGTCTAATGCTAATTGATATTACGTTTACATTATTTATATAACTACATTTGAATATGTATAATGGAATTAGAATAAAAAATACAATCAGATACTAAAGAAACTAAGTATACAGTAATAGTTAAAAAGAGTCAAAAGAAGCTTCAAATGGTTCATGTAAATAATACTTCGGTACTGTGTCATCAGTTCTTTTTTTCAGAACTTGACTGTCACGCTACCGCGTGTCTGGATAACGAAGGCTAACTAAAGGTAAAATTAAATATTCCGTTGTACTTAAGTTTGATCTGTTTAACATATCAACATATGAGAATGTTACATATATTAGTGTACAAATAAATGATTACCGTGACCATGTTTGAACCTTAAATTAAAAACAGTGTGGCCAGGATGCCTTTAGCCAACCTACTCACAATTTATTTTTTAACATACTCAATTTCATATAAAACAGGTTTCATCCATTAAACGGGTGGGTGAAGGTCGGCCCTACTTCGTATCTCCTACCAATATGCTTATACGCAAGATACAGGGAGTAGTTTTCAAATCCTCATCTTGCAAAATACAATGATATAAAATCTGATTCATTAATATAGAATATTCATCAAACGCAAATTGCCATGTGAAATTCAGAATGAAAATAAAAGAAAGTTTTAACAAAGGATAAGAATATATACAGAACATCCGATTAAAGCGAATAATGTCACAATTTTTAGACAAAGGAAAATTTGCGAAAATTGTATTTTTCATTAAATATATTTTGTAATCTTCTTACCATTACCAATTTAGTGCCAGAAAAGTAATAATTTAGACCCGAATATTTTCAGGTTCCTTCTAATTATATTCTACATTCTGAGGTCAATTAGCACCTTCCTATCTTACTAGATGCTACTTCACTATAATTACGTACAAATCTCACAAAACCAGGGTATGATTACACGCCCTAATTCTTTTTTTCAGTTGAATAATACCTCATTACAGCCCTATTCTGTAACCCGGGAACATATTACTGGGGAATAAAAGAAAGTTTGTATTATCTTTTGTAAGCTGAGTATGACCTGCATTTTCTCCGCAAAACTGAACTACATAGTCACAGTACGTTGTTTCATTGAAGATTTTACTTATGTATAGCATACAGTAAATTTTGTAATAAGAAAAACTGTATATTATATATTCAAATTTAATTCGAACTATACCTATATCCTAGGCAGAAGCAGAAATATCCTAAGAAGCAGTGATAGCCTAGTGGTTGAAACGCGGCCTCTCGATCCAGGGGTCCGAGGTTAGAATCCCAGGCACGCACCTCTGATTTTTCAAGTTATGTGCGTATTATAAATTAATTATCAGTTGCTTTAACGGTGACGGAAAACATCGTGAGGAACCCTGCATACCCGAGAGATCTTTAAAAAAAATCTCAAAAGTATATGAATTCTGCCAATTCGCACTTGGCCAGCGCGGTGGGCTATGGCCTAATCCTTCTCATTCTGAGAGGAGATCCGTGCCCTTCAGTGGGACAGTAATGGGTTGACGATGATACCTATATCCTAAATAGATGTCCTAGTAATGACATGTATAATATACTACTTATAAGAAAGCTACATGCCTGACAGGAATTCATAATGTTCTCAAAGGCGTCTGTGGTCTATTAATCCATACTCTGCCTGCATGAAGAACTGCAGCCTAAACCTTTTACAGTCTGAAGGACTTAACAGGCATTGTCTACAAAACCTATAAATAGGACGATTATTTTGATGATTACTCTACTACAAAAATTTTTGTTCACAAATTTCTAGTGTATCCAGACATTGCTTTTAGAAATTTGCAATTATCACGGAAAGACGACAACGAAGAAAAATGGCTGTTTCTTGTCAGTATCTGGAAAGAAAATAGTACTAAAGCAAATAAATCAGATACGGACTTCCTTTGGAACGATCTGTTGTTAGCAAAATTACCGGACCTCGTTTGTCGCAGAAAACTAAGTTTGTTTGATTGTATCGTTCTGAAATGTGTCCATAGTTGCAGTTTATGCATGTTCGCAATCATGATGCAGGATACTAGGTAATACTTTATCGACGGATGCTTCTGGACGTCTCTTACATAACTTCACTGCCTCTTGATTGGCTAAAAAAGTTAAAAAATAAACCTGTAAAAGGAACTTCTTGTAAAGTCTACGAAAAAAGGAAGAAAGAGAAAGTAGTGCTAGAAGACCAACAGTAAAATTATATTTTCTTAGACTAAAAAAATCAGAACCAATATAAGCCTAAAAGATTTGAATGAAAAAAAAATTATATCATGTCGCAAACAGAAAAATAGGGCTGTTAAAGGCAAGAAATCTGATAGGGAGTTCGTACAATCTACTTTCTATTGTTAGCGATAATTTCCTGTATATTTCTATAGACGCGAATAGGATTTATTTAATTGTACATACGTTTAATTGGGAAATATACCTTCAGTCCTACTGAGAAATTTGTAAATGGTACGCTCGGTACAAACGATTACCTTATTAGTTGTAATCGATCTAGTTTGCATAGGTTTACATATTCCATATCTGAATTTACTGGAGATACAACCATTGTAAGTTTTGAGATTGTATAATTGCAGATCTTGATTTTAGGAATAGGAATCATCAAGTGGTTCCTAATAATCCTAATAGTACACACAGACGCGACGTGAGGTGTGTACGCGATCCTGATCTAATGAAAACGAAATATAGAGAAATCAACAAAATAAAACAGAAATGACATAACAAGTCAAGACGATAAAGGCAAAGCCAAGGAATCAGATCTAAGTTATTTCCAACTCCCATCTATTGTTAGTGATAATTACCGGACCTTTTCTGTAAAAGGAAATTGGTTTCTTTCGATTGTGTCTGCCGTTCGTGTTTTTGGATTCTGGAATAAGAATAAGAATAAAAATTTAAATTAATCCAGCTTAAAAGTATGAAGACCCGCGTGGCAGAGCAGTCACCATACCGGTTTTACGTGCAGAGGGTTCCGGGTTCGATTCTCGGTCAGACAGATATCTAAATGATGAATTTAGATTTCTATTCTGGGTCCGGGTTCGTGTATTTGTCTATGTGTGTGTCCATGGTATTCACGACACAGGGAATCCTAGTGTGCGGCTGAGAGTGTAGAAAGCGTCTTCATGTACCGACTTTTACTTGAGTGATTAGCTGAGCAAAAGTTACACTTTTCTTTTATAGAAAAATCCATGGAAAATATTCGAAAAGATATGAATGATTAAGTCAAAAATTACAATTCTCGTGTAAATGTACTTAAATATAGTAATCTAAGGCAAAGTTAACGTAACAAAGAGTGCTAACATCTGTTGTTAAGCAGATATGAAACTGGGTTATTTTCCAAAAAGGTAAAAAACACAGTGAAAGAAAAGGAATCAGATACGGAGTTCCAGACCTGGTCTATTGTTAGCGAAAATTACCGGAACTTCTTTGTCGCTGAAATTAGTTTTATTTGATTGTGCCGGCTGGTCTGTTCTGGTGCAATTTTGAAGAAGATAAGAAAATTACAGGAACAATATTCTAGTATTACTCACCTGTCTACATAATATTTATGTTCCTTATAATAATTAGTAACAATATATGACTTACGATGTTCACCATTTGCTTGGTTCACCAAGTCTTCAGTCTCATCGTATTGGTATGACACGCAGAAAGTCTCAAATTAAATCGTCAGACGGATAATTATCTAAATTATGAATTTAGTTTGTCATTCCGGATCTAGGCGACTGCATAGTCGCCTAGATCCGGAAACTCATCGTTGCATATCCATATGCGTGTTAGAATGAGATGAACAATGATGTGGTAGGAGATCTGATATTCAATACATGGAATGAACCTTCTAAACGTCGAGTTTCATTGTTTTCGAAACATGAATTCACTTGTGTTAATAACAACTTTAGAGCAATCAAGATTGTAATCTATCGATATTGGAATTCGTGTTGGAATTTTAGAGAATAGTAGAGCTATCGAGGTTTTAGAATGATCTTACAGAATAGCACTGAGTTCATGGTAACATATAACGTTTATAAATCATTAATAGACATAATGAACCCTTCGATTCCACAATATTAATTGGTAAGAGAGCTATTGTTATTCGCCATAGTAACTGCCTTCAACATTAATTATATTATGTTAGAATGACAAAGGATTGGTAATTTATTATGGCGTTCTAATCTATGGCTACCATTTTCATGTATTCAAAATTTCTTTCAACATATTAATACTTAATCCTATTCATAAACTCTTCTGAGGTGTAAAAGAGGCGGTTGGTCATTTTGGATCTTCGTCAAGTAGCGTGATGTATTGTGAATATAACTAGTTACTTATATACCGTTAGGTATAGAGGGTACCGGGCCGCTTGAAGTCCGAAAAATAGTGAAGCTTTTGTGGAGAGCTTATAACGACCTTTGATAACGACCTTATTTGAACAATATAACGCCCCAGTATCAAAAATGCACTCCATGTTAGTCAGTCAGAGCGACGTATCCGTGGTCAGCTCTAATACCATAGTAATATTTTGTCCGTCCACATAAGATAGTTTTTACCTGCGTAGAGTGGCTATTGAAGAGCTTTAGTCATAAAAAATCTGTCATAACTGGATCCCTTAATCAAGAGTTTGGATTTCACAAGAAGATTTCCGTTTCCCTTTCCTGTAACAAAAACAATCCTTTGTAATCCCATATGCCATTCCTATTATAAGTAAGTAACTATATTCATATATTGCCAAGTATCAACATAGAGTAATAGTCTAGTTTGAGCGCCAAGTTTTCAAAGTTTTCAGGATCAAATAGATATGCTTTGAACAGCACTATTCAGTTCACACTAAATGCAAAGCAGTGCCGCTAATTAACTGGCAACATTTGAGCAGAACTTCACATTAATTGCGGTTTATCTAGTTAAACACAATCAGCCCGTTGTGGGTTCAGTTCCGGGATCAATTTACGGCATGAAAACGATCAGGTAATAGTTGAAACTGGTTCATTACGCATTTAATAGGTTGTTAGGGTTTTGACCCGATGGTACTAATTTAAGATAGAATTCTTTGAAATTGCAATTTTATTACATGAAATATTTAACTTGGCCATTATCCTCATTTTCTCATCAACCCATTTTTAACCCACTGCTAAACACAAGTTTCCTCTCAAAACAAGAGGTGTGCAGGTAGCATAATTTATCGTGCTGGCCAAATTCGGTTTAGTACACTTTACCTACTTTCCTCTGAGAATTTTTTTGACGAATTCTTCGGCATGCAGGTTGCGTCGCGATGTTTTCCTTCGCCATTAAGCAGGTGATAATGATTTTTAAATGTGCACATAACGTTAAAAAGAGGTGCGTGCCTAGGATTTGAACCTCGAACCCCCGTGTCTGTGTTTCTTACCACTTGTTTATCACTGCTTTTTAGATTTGTTTGCCATATCTACATCTACATTTATTTATGTCCACAACTCAAATGAGCTCAAACGAACTCAAGAAAACTTACATGGCATAAGACGTATACACTTCATCTCAAAAAAGAGGCTTTTAAAGTGACGCCTGTATTTCGAATGCAAATAAATCGTTATTAAAAACCAGTTTAAACTTCACAATTCGATACAAACGAATTCATTCGATGACCCAAATCATCTTTTCAATGATACTTCAGATTTGCAGGCTATGAATTTTGTATGATTTCATACAATATTCATGTTTTTCAGTCGACCTCGGCCTTTGCTTGTTAATAAATCATGGATTATCAATGACTCCAAATTTCCATTTGTAAAATAGGCCCCTATTTCTTTTTGTTCAGAATAAAATGTAATTTACTTTAATGGATTTCTAATAACAATGACAACGGACAATTGTTTTTATAAGCCAAAGCTTTTTATTTGTCAACATTGGTCAAGCTTTGGGAATATGAGAAAAATATTGAACTTGTTATTTTTTACATTCTCATTGTTATTTGATTAAATATTATAAAGAAACAATTTTAGTTCGTCCTGAAAGTGAAAATTTTCCTAAATTTGAAGATGAAGATAAAATAACAATGAAATTGATTGAATGAAATATCTGATCATTATTATTCTTGTTATTTATTTATGTGTTATTATCTTGATCTACTGACAAGTTTACCGTTCACAGTCTTATCTAAAACTAATATTATAAAACCGAAAGTTTGTGGCGATGGATGAATGGATGTTTGTTCCTCTTTCACGTAAAAACTACTAATTAGATTTGGATGAAATTTGACATACATATAGTTTATGACCTCGATTAGCATATAGGATACTTTTTATGTGGCAAACTAAGCCCACGTAGACAGAACCGTAGGCCAAAGCTAGTCTTATTTAAAATTGATTCCAAATATTCTACACTTATTTTGAAATCGACTACGTCGTGAACATTTTCTTTAGATCATACATCTTCAACCTTAACCAGAGCAAATTAACTTGTTTTTATTACATTATACCAATAAACCTGACATTGTGAAACTATATCACCCTTTTCTACCCTCTCGAGTATTTACATAACAAAAGGGTATTGGCATATAATGTAATAAAGTTAGTTTTATGCCTCTCTCTCCATTGTATGAAGAGGTGGCCTTCTATTTTGTGATACGCATAATAGAATTGATGATAGGGTGGAAGTAATCTCAAATATTATTAGTCCAGGGAAATTGAGTGTATCAGAATATTGCGTCATTCTTACCAATTTAGTGTTATTTCTGTTATATACTTGTATATTGTATTGTAGATATTTTCTGATTTGACAGATGTAACAAAGTTCTTGTAAAAGGCGTTCGAGATTAATACTTAGATCCTTTGATCCACTTATGATTCACAATTAGAACTTTTGTTGCCATTATTCTATTTGCAGAAAGTTATATAATTTATCTTCTTTTTAAGCAACAGAAAGCAGCTAATAAGCATGTAGCTTGACGTGAAGTGGTCATTGCTGTATATGCACCTAAAACCTACTCCAATATAATTAGAAGAAATTTGAACTAAGACTGATTACAGATAACACTGCTGTGGACGCGGCGATAGTAACCCTGCAGTGGAAACATGGAAAATTATAACACCATTTATTATAATAAAATGCTCAATAACTATCACATTAGACAATAGTACGAACTCGCAAAGTTAAACTATGTATAATTTTTAAAGATGTTAGTACTTATAGATTTTAATATAATCGCACTCGCACTGCATGATATCATTAACATGATGTGTAATGACTTCAACGAACTGTTATAATAATTATAATTACGTCGTATGAGCCATACACGCGATCAAATTAAGCAGCAAGTAAATGTTGGAGGAAATGCAATCTGACATGAACCAAATAAATATAGGTAAACAATTTTAACCTCAAAATAAATTTCTAGGTTAATGACAATACGACTATTATTTTTTACCTGTGACAAAATGATTTTACATGAAGAAATTTTAAAATCATATAAAGAACTCACCATTCATTACCAAATATTGTGTAATCAAAATATTTTATTAAGTTTTAAATGTTTTATTATTAGATTAACAACTTCACTAGCCAATATCAATATTCAAAATAATCGCCGTACAGCATAAATAAAATCATTTAAAAAGTTTGCTAGTTAATTTATTTTACATTGTTTACGTCAGTATGTATCCGGCTACACTCGGTCTCATATTATTAATTTTGCGCCGAGAATTGATACCGAACCGCTTTGGGACAGTAAATGCATTAGTTGCTATTAGTAGCAGCACTGATCAGAATTAATGGAGAAATTCATTATCGTAAACATGCATATCTGCAATGCGTTCGATCAAAGCTAACGCAGAAAATTTATAGGATTATATCCGTGGAGCCATGTATGTGCTTTTTAAATATTTACGCTGTGATCTCTGAATATTTCGGGATAAATCTAGTTTATATTACTTCGGGAAGCTGAATCAAATCCCGAGTCAAATTTGAGCTTGATTTTTATAGTAAATTTAATAAATTTGTAACTAACATTTCAAGACCATCTACGGGACTTGATAAACATTTAGATCTCAATTCTTTTGTGGGAGAAGTCGACAACCTTCTTAATATGGAACTTGACTCGAATGTTTCACATTAATGTTGTTGATGGGATATCATTACTTTTCGTACGGAAATTATCATCTGTCGTTTAAAATTTAATCGCCTCTTCATGCAATATTAAATATTATTAATATTCTTCTTCTTCATATCTGTGCAATAAGTTTATTCAAGCTAAAAGTGTAGGTAAGGTATATCTGCGTGGATACCGGAAAGACTAGGTGTTTTCAAATATTCTGTATTGTAACTTGCTTGCCTCAATATTAAATATGCTGTGGAATCCTTTCTTAGATATACATTTTTTTGTAACAGTTATAAACCTATATTTTCAAAGGGTCTATTAAACTATTATAGATAACAAGAATCGAACTTGGATTCTTTTGAATACAGCTTTGCTAATTAAGTCTTTATATTATGTTTTTATACTATACACTTTTTCTCTTTCCAAACATTCTAACATAAGTAGCATTATTCTGTATTATTTGTATTCCTTTCATATATAAATTGTTTGCAACGATGTCAGATCGCCGAGTTAGCATAGCAGTGCCAGTTGCACTTTGTGTTATTATTGGTTATCAAAATTTTATTTTCAAATAATTTGGTATTTAAAACAATGAAAGCTACTTTTCATAATGGAACCTATATTTGTACGAAATGTGTGCTAGTATATAATACTAATATATTGCCTTTTAAAAGACCCAGATTAAGTTAATACAAGCCATTTTTCCTGAGGCGCACTTATTCTAAACTTGGTCGAAATTCGCCCTTTAATAGATCGTGCGGGCAGTACAATACTTTCATCTCATCTAATCGTACAATCGATATATTTGGAGACACGTTGGCACAATTTAAAAAGTATCTGACGAAGAAGTCGCGCAAGTAAAGGATAAAGAGAATTATTTCACTAATTAATTAATAATTTATACTAATGACGTTATCAATGAACTATACTCAACTATGTTATTTTAGTTTTGACGGCAATAACACATTTAGTTAATTATTTTATGACATTTTTCAACTATTTATGACATACTGAACATTGTGACATTTTAGAGAACTACATTGATTAATTATCAATATGTAAGCTAAGCGTGTATCAATCAATTATAAGTAAATGTAATTTAATGATAAGAATATTGACAGATAATATAAATAGACTGTTTTTATAACATGAACTTCATTTTTTGTAATAATAATAAAAAAATAATTTGTAATAATTTAATGTAACTTAATTTTTAATAATTTAATATAATGAACAGTAGCTCCAAATGGTTCGTGTAAATAACGTTTGGGTACCGTGTCGCCAGTTCTTTTTTTAGAACTTGACTGACACGCTACCGAGTGTCTAAATATTAAGAAGAGATTTTTATTTTCTGATATTTCGGAAATAGATACTCAATCAGAAAAAAAAACACTTTTATAAATTCATCTTTAATAAAACGTCTTTTAATAAAATCTGGTAACAGAAAAAGAGCAAGAAATTCAAGCAAAGTTTTCCTCATTGACTTAATTGTCCATTTTCAGGTTGATGGGAAAAATCTATTACACAGTCTCCCGCGCCAGGAATTGTTACTGGAGTTTTCGACGTGTTACGGTGTACGCACCACTGAAGATTGTTATTATTTATTTAGGGTAGAATATAAACTAATATCAACTATGCCATAATATGGTTGATATTGTCAACGTTCTAAGTATGTTGTAATGACGGTCTATAGCAAAATATATATAATTTTTAGATGATATGAGTGATGATACAAAGTAATTATCCATAAACGCTAGTACAAATCTAGGATTGTAATAAATTCGTGTTCTTAGTTACAAAATTCGGACACGACAGAAAAACAGCAACAACAAGCGAGTTTTTCCTTATTGAATCAATTGTCCATTCTCGGGCCGACGACAAACAACCAATTTGGCGGCCTCTCGCGTGTCCGATTGTCAACGAACATCGGACGTGTGGGGCGTACGAATGCCGCCGGATTCTTGACGCTGTGACGTAATAGTAAGAAAAACATATTATTATAAATATAAGGGAAGAACTTGTCTATAAAGAAACTAAGTCTGTACGGATGTTTCATTTTTCAGCGTAAATAAGGAATTCTATATTTAGTTTGTATTATTAGTCAATTGTATTAATATACTTATTATTAGTAAGTTACACACTAACAGTTATTTTATTTGCCTCTTAATAAAGCTGGAATACAAAAAATATGCTAAAGGACGGTGACTGTCGTTTTCAATAAATTGATAAATGATGAATATCAAGAATTGCTATTTGCAGATTTAAAAAAACAATCATCTTCGTTTTGCAACTAATGTAATCCTTATATTAGTAGATATATTATTATCTAGTATTATTATTATTAGTAGATATATATATACATATAATAAAGGATTGTAATAATGTAAAAGAGTCACACGTGATCGTAGGTATCGAAATAGTGCAAATTATCAATATCTTTTAAAGTACTTAAAATTTAGTGTTCCTCATCGAGACACTGAAGCTTATCCATTTTCGGGTCTCCAACAAATAATCAATTTAGTGAGATCTTGCGTGACAATTTTTCAGCAAACAACGCTATTTTACAAGCTTTTGTTTGCAGTGTATGTATATTCGGGTCGAATCTAACTTAGTAAGTTAAATTTGACCCTTATCATTTTAGTAAAAATAAAAGCTTGTTTTCTAAACGTTTTTACATTTATTTATTTAATTATAAAGAATTAGTTCAAAATATATTGGAAGGCTGAAATATGCGGTGGCGCGTCTCTCACACCTATTTCTGTTTTAAAATAGCGGTATTATAGCGTTGGTGTGACTGTTATGATAGGTGTAATAAGGCACAAACAGTTATCGTAATAGGTCCAACATAGTACTAAGGTGTAACGACTCATCTAGGTATAACTAGAAGCAAGATGAGATACTTCAGTCCTAATTATGGGTGATCACAGAAAGGTGGTAGAACCTTTCGTGGTTCGACTCCGAAGGCACCACCGCCACACCTATTTCTTCCTTATGATAGCAGTGTT
>DWNM01000187.1:0-12950 GCA_018250375.1 Narcosius parisi helen
CCCCATTTTAGAAGCTCTTCGACCCCACAAGGGTTTGCAAACACGTGATCCAAAAGTTAAAAAACACCGACATAAATGAATACCGTTAGCATTTTAACAGGAAAATTTGGATAAAACATGTGTTAGAACAAATTAAAACACATAATATCATATGTGATTTACTATGTGGATGCGTAAGTGGAGACAATCATGGTTGATGATTGCTTAAATTGGTCGTAGGCGGTCCGCGCACACCTCCCTGGAGTAACGTCACACATTCATCGCGTAAAAACAAAACGCGTACGGCTTCTTGCTCTTGTTGCATACTTCAACCAATTCATATGGTTATAAGCTGAATAATGATACCACTTAAACACTGTCCTGGTTATTAGGTGTTATTTTAGTAGACTTCGAAGAAACATAACTACACGTTTATAATGTTTTTGTTTAGTTTTAATACTTCAAACCTGAACAAGTTTTAAAAATGAAGGTTGTTAAATGTTTAAAAATAATTAACATTAACATTTTTGAAATTTTGATAACGATTTATATAAATAAACTGATTATGCATACGAAATGCTATGCTACCCATTTTTTATATTATTCGGTTTTATTTTTTGTTGTTCTGTTCTTTAAATTTTATTTTTCTGTTTTGTATTATTGTCTCAAGTTTTGCCCTGTGTAATCTGCGTTGTCCTGTGAAATGTTTTGCCTGTAACTGTGGAATAAATGAATCTATCTATCTAAATGAAAAGTATTAATGTGGTTTTCGTTTTACTTATTGTATTCTTTATAATCAAAACTAGCGAAAAGAGAGACGAGCTACAAGATAGGAAGCAGTCACAGTCGCCTGCGGACACACGCCACACCAGAGGTGTCGTCAATTCATCGCCCAATTTCAAGAAAAGCTTTTACAGTTTTCTCAAAAACTCCACGTCATAGCGCTCGGGGAATACCTTGGTAGGAAGTTCATTCCACATTGCAAGCTCGTGGAATAAAGCAGTTTTCTTTCAAGAATTACCCATATGCTTATAGTACCTACTATATTCCAAGGTTTGATATTACAGGTGCTTGCTGCCGTAGCCGTATCAATGGGCTCAATGATTGTAGGATTCTCTTCAGCCTATACATCACCGGCTCTAGTAACAATGGAAAATAGTACAAGAATATCTGTGACCGAAGAAGAGGTAGGTATAAAACTTGTGGACATTGAAAATCAACACAATTATTTCATGATAATCGGTCCATACGAGAAGCAATTAACTTCGGACTCAGATTTTTTATATGAATCAAGCTGGACATGTGTAGGCCAATAGCATCACAAATATAATCATTAAACCTTCACGAAATATTCTCAGAAAATAACAATTAATCGCAAGGCTTATTTGGAGGACTATGCGATCATCAATTTGCATGAAAAACTAGACCAATTTATTCTAGATAAATTATATTTATAAGACGTGCGTAGACAAGCTGTAATGTACATAGAGTCAGACGAGAGTACAAATGTTACTAAAAAAAATGAGATTGCCCACTACCATATCACTCATGATTTATACTAAAAAATCATTAAATCAAGTCTTCTCATTCAAATACATGTATCATTATTCGTTACATACCATATTTTTAACAGACTTCATTAATTACATTATCGTATTAACTTGCGTCATTTAATATCACAAAAAACTTCCATATCTTTCAGTCTCGTAAAAAAATACAATTAAAAACTCAACCAACAATGTTATTCGTATAATCACGTAAAAATTCAACCATCAAATTCCAGTGTTTTATTTTTCCTGTATTTATTTACAGGCAAGCTGGGTTGGAGGCTTAATGCCTTTAGCTGCTTTAGCCGGTGGAGTATTAGGAGGACCACTGGTCGACTACATGGGTCGTCGTAGGACAATATTATTCACTGCAGTGCCATTTTTCATCGGCTGGATTCTTATAGGCACTGCGAAAATTGTTCATTTAGTATTGGCGGGACGAGCAATATGTGGATTATGTGTTGGCGTTGGTTCATTAGCTTTTCCAGTATACCTTGGGGAGACTATTCAACCAGAAGTACGAGGAACATTAGGATTATTTCCTACGGCTATTGGTAATATTGGAATTCTAATATGTTATGCTGCCGGAAAATATCTGGACTGGTCTCAACTGGCGTATCTTGGTGCAGCTTTGTCAGTACCGTTTTTCCTTCTCATGTTCATGATTCCCGAGACTCCTCGGTGGTATATATCTCAAGGCAAAAACGATGAGGCACGAAAAGCTTTACAATGGTTAAGAGGAAAGCACGCCAAGATTGATAACGAAATGAGAGACATAGCATTAACGGACGCAGAAATTGAAAGTGATTCTTCAATAAGTGAAATGTTGAAAATGAAATATCTCAAAGCAATATTGATTTCACTCGGATTAATGGCTTTTCAGCAATTATCGGGCATAAACGCAGTTATTTTCTATACAGTCAAAATCTTTCAGATGTCAGGTAGTTCTGTTGATGAAAACTTATCAACAATTATCGTTGGCGTTGTTAACTTTATATCTACATTTCTTGCTACAGCCCTTATAGACCGAGCTGGACGTAAACTACTTTTGTATATTTCTTCTGTGACTATGACAATAACATTGGTAGTGTTAGGAACATTTTTCTATGTGCGAGACAATCTACACTTAGATGTGTCAAACTTAGGATGGCTACCACTTACTACTCTCATGATATATTTGCTGGGATTTTCTTTAGCATTTGGACCTATTCCCTGGTTAATGATGGGAGAGATTTTACCTGCGAAAATAAGGGGTGCAGCTGCTTCAATATGTACTGCTTTTAACTGGTTATGTACATTTGCAGTAACAAAAACTTTCCATAACATAATAGTCGGCATTGGTCCAGCAGGTACGTTTTGGTTGTTTGGATGTATCTGTTTTATAGGACTGTTCTTTGTAGTAGTGTATGTACCAGAAACCCGAGGAAAGAGTTTAGAACAAATCGAAAATAAAATGACCGGACGACAAGCTCCTAGATCTCGCAGAATGAGTTCCATCGCGAATATTAAGCCATTACCCAGTGGATGCTAATTAAAAATCTTTTTATTTAAATAAAAAGACAGATTTATCTGCATCACAAGAGTTAATGGAACAGGATCTACCTGTATGAATCTCGTAAGAATCTTACAATGGAATTTGGATAAGCATCCAATTTTTTTGAGTATTGTGGATGCGAGCGAGAAAGAGTATAAATGTGTTGAACGTTTCCAGCTTTACATAATGTCAAATTTTAAAATGAGTAAATGAGCTCTCTCTTCATTGCTTAGATATATTATTGAAAATATAGTTGTAACTACTACCTATTATTAAATGCACTTTTTTTAAAGAACAACAAACAGTTTTATGGACATTTAGTGGAATTATAATTATAAGATATTGTTAAATTTCCATAAGCTCAAGGAAATTGACTGGATATGAAAAATATTTAACTTTGAAGCCTTTTTATTTTCTAATCTATGTATGCAAGCATATGAACATAAGAACGGAAAGAATTTGATCTACGTACATAATATTAGATGCAATGGAAGGAATTGTAAACATGTATGCCTAGAGTCTAGATCGACCTGAATTCATGCATCAATTATCCTCATGATCACTGAAGTCAGAAACTTCAGTGCTCGAAGTAAAAATATATCATAAATAATATTCATGAATTTAATGGTCACTTATGATACATTGCCATAATTTCATAATTGCCTAAGTATAGTAATTAGGTATAACATTATGTGATATTCACATAGCTTCGCCTCCTCTTGCATTTGCTTATTTTTTTCATTAGCAATTTTTAAACACTGTCAGTAGGTATGTATTATTTTAATGTTCCTCCTATAATTTTTATGTTAATGACTTAAATTTTTTTCTTATTTAAAGTTGAAGTATTATTAAGGTATAGTTAAGTGTTAGTATAATATATAATTATTGTTTATATATATTATGACGAATTGTAAGAAAAAACACATTAAAAACATTAATTTGGATGTGTTGTTTTGTTTTTTATGTACATTAAGTATGCATATTATCTGTAGTGTGCACCTGAAGTTGACAATGAGGTTAGAGTGAGTCAGCATATCATACCCCGTAGTGTTATTTACAATATTTTATCCCTATTAAAACTCATAATAGTTCTCTTCATCATGACGGAGTGGGAGACAGGCCTATCTAGGTCATGAAACAGGTATATT
Organism: Narcosius parisi helen; assembly: GCA_018250375.1. NCBI lineage: Eukaryota > Metazoa > Arthropoda > Insecta > Lepidoptera > Hesperiidae > Narcosius > Narcosius parisi. The sequence continues at coordinate 4,209 of DWNM01000187.1, forward strand.
TTAGTAGAGGTGAACATTATCAATTTGAAAGTTAGCTATATTATTAACACGTTCGCGGACACTATGACGTCCCTGACTGATCGTGCTGTGTCACTACAAAATTTCACACATTTGCGTTATGTCACATCGCAAGAGTAAATGTATAGTGTGATGTGACAGTACGCATACAAATTTATATGTCATACAACGTTCTGTCATATTACACTGTGCGTGTATTAAGCTGCGACAGTATGCCATAGAACATATAGAAAATGAAATGCGTAGAGGCGTACTGCTTATATACGAATGAAAAGCTAACCGTCGACAGGCATACTGTTGTAATATTTTTTGCAAGATGAGCATCAAGAGGCGTTCTGTCCGTGAACATGTTAAGAAATACAATAATAAATATTGAATGAATTAGATGCTGCTGATGAACTGCATAATATGCAAAGTAATAATTCTTTTCGGTGATTCATTACTGTTAAACTTTGGTTTGATGGTGTAGAAAAACATGTGAGGAAACCTATGTCAGAGAGTGCTTTAAAAAAAATTCTGAGAGGTGTGTGAAGTCTATCAATTCACACTTGGCCAAAGCGGTGGACTATGGCCTAAATCCCTCTGACTTCGAGAGGACAGATGTGTGCGTAGCAGTAGGGCAGTAACAGGTTGATGAGGCTATAGTATCCCAAACTTAAACACTGCTGTTATAAGCACTAACAGATCCCGGATTTACGTTTGGGGAGGGCTTGACCCAGCCAAGCAGTGGCGTATAATTGTTGGCGAATAAATAGTCATCAATAAGGTTTATTAAGGAAAATATAAAAATATTAAATACAAGTAAATAGTTACAACGAAAATAAATACTATTAAGTTTTAATTTAAGATTTGTAACGGGTGTACTTAGACAAATGATTTTGGTGGTGGGCTTGAGCTCCCTCGGCCCCCGCACTCTGGAACGGCTAGTGGTTATAAGGCATAAGGCATAGCAACGATGCCGCCACAGTAGAAAGTTACTAACTATATAAGGTGCTAAATATTGAACTTACCCATGACCTGGACCCGACAAATAGCACAAGTATCACATTCTACGTCCCAGCTCCACATGGCTACGGCATTCCACTTCTTTAGGGTGAACATTTTATCCGACTTCTGCCCGTCTCCATCACCACGCTCCAGAGATTCATAATCTTCACCAGACATTTCGAAAAAGGAACTTTTTATTTGCGTGTAATAATTATAGTAATATTTATTTAGCGGGCAAATAGATTTGACAATGTTCTGTTTATTTACTTAGATGTTTACAAAGTTAGTTGTAATGTAAAAGTGAAACTTAGAATAGTTATTCACTGGTTTTTACATATAAGCACAATACAAAATCCTATTTTTTTTATTAACATTACAAATATATTAAGGTGTTCCATAAATAACTTAATATTTTTTAAGAATTTACTAAAATGGAATTATCGTACATGTAACGTAGGTAGCTCCATAAACACAAATGTCATTAACAACTTGTTACTTGTCACGTTTGTCACGTGTGACATTTATATTTATAATAATAATGGCCTATGATCTTGATCATACAGCCAATATACAACAATCGATAATTATTGGAATTATTTCCACTTTTATGCATAATAAGAAACGTCTCTCATCATAGTCAGTAAAATTACTAAAAAAATATGAATTCGGTACAATACTAAGTAGGTACATAGTCCTCAATAATTTGGTTTCTAGGGCGTGGTAAGGGAGACATAGATAACTGAGGCGTTCCGTCTTAGTCCTCATGTGTAGCAACGCGTCCGTGGCCAACGTCTGATAGGACTCTAATCTTATCTGGCGTTGGTTACAGAAGTCTACAGGCGGTAGTTTCTACTTACCAATATGGGAGCTGTGCTCGTTTGCGTAATTAAAAATATATATATAGATACCCTCTTCACCGTGGTCGTCAAATCATGAGTAAATAAGTAAAACAAAGCAAATAAAAAAATGGAAGCCGTGTGTTCATTCTAAATTTATTAATTAAAAAACAATTTCATCATCTTTACATTATCACTTTCCTGCTTATTATTGGTAGCGTGTAATTCAAATCAAGTAACCTTAAAAAAGCTATTAGTCGATGCAATATAAGTACATACCTAGCTTATTAAAAATAATTTCCTACTTTATAAATAAACATGTAGTTAGTTACTATCTACACTAAAATAACAATAAATGCAAATAGTTTCATTTAAGCAACAATTAAGTACGGTTAATCCATGGTGAAATACCTACCCTGTTTTTTCCGTCAATTATTACACATAATCGTGCAGTAAAAATGCTTAAGTACGCATTTATTTTCCGTTACATTTATGTATTCGCTTAATCTTATCAATATGTATGAATTACTTCCAAAGGTTTTATCAATACAACAGGTAATACTTAAATTTATCTACTTAAAAATAAGATTCCATGAACAGGACAACAAAACAGTTATTTATTGAAAAATCGATGGGCGAAACTTGTTCATGTCATTGTACATATTAGATAGAACAGAAAATTATATAAATATAGAAACCTACATACATTTCCTTATACTGATGCCTACTTCACTTTTTATTTCACAATTTAATCTCATGGCAGCAGATAGCAACAATATTAAATTACCCCTTAAATTTAACTCTTAATTTGTATCCTAAAGTTGTAGAACGTGAAACAAAAATCCAGCAAACAGCAAAATAATGCTGACTCCAATAGTACTGGAACCGCTGAAGCATCCGAAATCTTGAATCTGTACTTGATACCTTATATTGTAAGGGAATCTGCAGGTACTTTCTGTAATAAAATATTATTCAAATTAACAAAACAGAAATGATTGTTCTGAAGTAGGTACATGTAGGTATGTACTGTAGGTATATATATGTCGTCAAGTGCAAGTCGTCAAATCCAAGTCCAGATTAAGTCTTGGCAACGCTTTTAAAGTTGTAGACCTTTAAGTCGCGAGATGTAGGAAGTCATTATCAACCATTATTGTCCCACTGCTGGGCACGAGTATCCTCGCATCGTGAGAGGGGTCTAGATCTAATTTTTAGAACTCTCAGGCGTGTAGGTTGCCACGCGATGTTATCCTTCACCGTTAAAATAAGTGACAATTAATTTCTAATACGCACATCAGTTTGAAAAATCAGATGTACGTATCTGGGACTTCAATCTCGGACCACCCGATTAAGAGGTCGAGTTTTATAACCACTAGGCTATCACTCCTTAAGTAGGAAGTACAATTCCCTAAAACGTACCTGCTCAGGACATACGTTTGCGAAAAATATGTGTGGCAAAAATTGTTCACTACAAAGCAATAATAGTCGAATTGCAACTGCGAAACCAGAAGGCATCTATTCCGTACTTCAATTTAATAATCAATAATTAAAAAAAAAACTTAAACGAATAAATTGATTGTATACCAGTGCACGTAGCTGTTAATGATGTAGTCCCGATAACCGACGACTGGACGGATATGTAGAAGAATGGACACGAATTGATAGTCCAGTATCCATCGCACGCGTTCTGCAGACTAATCTCCACATTACCGCTTCCAGTTATTGTTTGACAAGTGATTGCATGATCGTCTAATCCTACGATTGTAGCGTTTTGTCTGAAAAATTAACAAGGGTGAAGGTTATTGGCGTAGCGCCTAGTCACGTCCTCTGGGGCAGAAGCTAAAAAGCGCCGCCCTTAATAAGACAATAGCAGGCGAAAAAGTAGGTCTTTTTTATAAAATAGAAGTAACAAATAAGCATGCACCCAATGGTAAGCGACCACTGCCGCCCATGGACATTTGTAATCAACCCTAGATGAGTCTTATCTGAGGCTGGCCACGTTGCTCCTGAGGACTGAGTTACAACGCTTCGAATATGTATGTCTCCCTAACCACTCCCTTCAAACCAGAAGACAGCAACGCTTGACACTGCTGTTATTAGGCAGAAACAGGTGTGACAGTGGTCCCTCCGAAGTCGAACTACAAAGGGTCCTCCTATTTCAATTTTCCGCCCATTGCCCCTGCCCGCCCCCTTGCTCCCATCATACTACTCCTACTCCTATTGGGTTAACAAAATGTAACTGTCCTTATTTATTGTAACGAAAACCGTTATTGTATTATCAAATTATAATCTGATATACCTATTACACAAAATGGACAAAAATCTAAATATTAACAAAGAAACTGAACGCATTGCTGAATTTCATCATAATTTTGCTGACAAAATCTGTACATATTTTACCTCGGTTGTGTTATGACACGCGAATGACAAACAACAAGATTGCCAACTCCAGCGCCGGCTCGGGAAACGCGCACTCTTCTGTTGTCGTTATTTTCGTAAAAGTAATTAGGACTGATGGAATAGAAATTGATGTAGCCAGGTTCCACGAAATCGTCAAATTGCCTCGTCCCTGAAGTTGCATCAGATGCATAGGTGGAGCCGCAGTTAGAGTTAACTATTCTTCTTCCAGCTGTAATGTAGATATTTATTGTTATAAGTTCACACACGCATAATATAAATATTGTTGCAGTAATCGAACTGTAAATTGAACCAACCAAAACAAGATTTATCTTAAGTTTTCTCGATAAAACATCATATCAATTTACATCAATTGTGTCGACAGTGGTGGAATAGACTAGTTTCGTGCGTAAATATGTAAATGCATCAACAAACAACTGACGAAAGAAGGTAACAGATGGAAGTATATCGTATTAAAACTTGTAAAGCAAGGAGAAGTTATAATTCCTAATTAAATAGACATTAACATTTAAAAAATACTAAGAATAGGTAGAATGTATCTTAAAATGATCTTATGACGTCAAATAGAATTTGAAAAGCTCGTACAATGCGATCAAACTAAGAACAGGATCGAAAATGACCTTGAAACAAATTTCCTTATCTAATAGTACGGTTCGCAAAAAATATTCTAAATATTTAAATTTAATTATATTAGAATCTCGACAAATCAAAACTCGATAACTTAAATTAGTTATAGTTTTATTATGTACGCTCAATTACATTGTTCTTCGTTTTTATTTTAATGTTGTACAAGCGAAGTTTATTCAAATTTCCTCTTCTTTGTATTGTTTGGTTTGCGAGGCCTTGGCGAAAGCTGTTAGCTTGTAAACTGTACTTATAAATAAATAAATAAATATGCGCAATTTCCCCAACGACCCCAACCTCCCAACATATCCAATATCCCCAACCTCCCATCGTGCCTAATGTCCCTAAGCACCCAACACGACCAATGTCCCTAACCACTCGACATGCCCTATGTTCTCGACATCCTGGCTTCCCAACACGCCGGATATCCCCAATGATCCCATCGTCCCTTTCCAGCGCAATATCTCCAATGTCCCCAAAATGCCTAATGTCCTCAACATCCCCAATGTCATCAATGTCCTCAACGTGTCAAATATACCCAATATCCCTAACTTTCCCAATGACCCAACATCCCTGACAACTCAATTAACTACATGTTGCCAACGTCCTCAACGTGCTCTTTGTCCCCATCATCCGTAATGCCCCCAACATTCCCAATGTCCCCGGAGCAACACTTATTGGTGCAGCAAGACGTTCACAGTATGACACCTCTTGAAGATGCACGCAAGGAAACTCTAATGAGAAACGTGGAGAAGATTTGAGCTGATAATAAATAGCTCTAAAGTAGAACCTTTCCTGTTTCCACACAATAGGCATCACCGCCAAATAGGTATTTCTGCCCCATATTGTTTAGTAATCAATCAACTAATCAAAGAACTGACGACTTTAATTATGTAATTATCACATTTAATTTAAATAAATGTTTTTATTTGCTTCAGATCGAAGCAGAAACGCCAACGGTAGAAGTAATCGAAAACGACCCACCGAAACCGGTCAACGATGTCATGAATTGGGATAGTCTTCTAGAATCATTCGGTAAAATTACAACAGAATCGAATTCTACAGACGGAAGTTTAGAGGATATTACGAGTGTAGATCCACTCGCCGGTAACAACGTAGATATAACCGAATTGCTTTTTGATAACGCTACTAATGCTACTAAATTTGATGATACAAATAATTTAGCAGTAGATTATGACTTGTCGAGCCTAGACGTAACCTTATCGCCCTTCGGAATAGTTAAAGATAATAAAAAGGATTTAAACGAAACATGGGTGGATGTTAACGATTTACAACCATTAGCACTCTCCCCGACGACCGCGAATAACCTTAAGATGGAGGTCAAGTCCGAAGCAATGCAGCTAGCTCTCGCAAACGAAATAGAAGTACAATCTCCTTGGATAGATGTTACGGCTTTAGCGGCATCTATTCAAGAAACCCCAGTAAGCATTAAGGAGAAAACACCAGAAAGTATCTTCACGATGGCGACCTTCGTTCCAACACACATGCAAAGTTACATCGACCTGAACCCTGAAGTTGCGACGACCACGAATCCAATGACCGAAACATCATTCGATTTAAACACACCGACTATTCTCGATGTTGGCGACAAAGTTTTCAACGACAGCGAATTGGTCACTAATCTTGAATCCACTAAAATTACAGACATTGATAGGTTTTTGAAAGACGCAGAAGAATCGAATGACGATAGATCGCTGAACACACCTCCGCCGTCAAGAGTGCAACAAAATATTGAGATAAATCCAGCCAACTCTGTTCTATTCAACACTGATTTCGCTTTAGAGGATACACTACTGTTTGACAACGAACCGTCATCAGATATGTACGTGGTGAGAACAGAGAATATATTCGGCAAGAAACCGATTCGGAATCCATTGGAACAGCTCGCGGCGGACGCAGGCATATGTTCTTGTGTAGAATGCAACTGTACTCCGAGTGATGGGGAATGCCAGAACTGTAGAGACAGTGATGACGGTGTTCGGGACACGAAACCGACTTGCGGTGACGATACGTGCTCATGCGTCGATTGTAAGTGTAACCACGAAGAGATGAAGTGCGCGGTGGGATGTGGAAAAGCGACAGATACGAATCACAATACGTTCTTGCATTACCATCGACGGCATAAGAGCTCTAATCTTGAAGAGTTTGGGGTTTACACACACGAGTGCGATGATATCACTCCAACGGGGATTTTGAATACTATAAAATGTTCCTGTGGCGTTGGCGATGGCGACGGATGTTGTACGTCTAACAAGCCTTGTTCGAAATCGCAACATACGCATAGCGAAAAATCGTGCTGTGTGACGATATGTTTTAAAAAACTAGACGCATTTAAGCAGTTTCTTTCCGATAACGACTTGCTGATGGCACTAAAAGCGCATAACTTCAACTTAACAATCTAACGAACGACGCTTTAGGACATTTGCATTTAATTGTATAGCATTCGGTCCCTCGCGTTACATTTTCTTTGCTGCTACTAGCTCCTGTAGGCCCTTGTTTGTTTGTAGTACTGAGGAAGTTATCGCATAGACTCCTAATACAAGAAAGTTTCAGTATTACATTAACTAAGAAACTTATATGGGTATAGAAATTCTATTGGTATCCTTGCATGTCAAAGTGAGCTTACAGGTTACATACAGAATGAAAGATGATTTTCTATTAGGAGTCTGTGGTAGCTTCGTCGATGGTTTGTAGTGACATAGTTAAGAAAATAATAGGTCATAAACATTATTTGGTATATAAGTTCACGATTCACTTAAAATATCTGCTGGTTGGGCTTTTCAAGTGATTCTAGACTTCTAAATCAAAATATGGTTTGGTAAAGGATCATGCCCGGAGAGCGGCCATGTTCCGACAGTCCCAATTCGGAGGCTTTTTATATACAGATGTTAAAAAAACTTCGATAACGTGTTTCAGAAACATGTGGCGCCATCTCTTGATGAATTGCGGGAAGTCGCCACAATATTACCATGCCACTGGGTATTACTAAATGTGGTGAAAATCATTGACTGAAAGGATTACACAAATACTTTTATTCTGCAAATAATGAGTATTTATTCCCGATTTTTTAATCTAATAGAGTTTATCTTTGTAAACTAAATACCAAGTATGTATAATACTTTTATTCTGCAAATAATGAGTATTTATTCCCGATTTTTTTATCTAGTAGAGTTAAGGTGGCGATATATTTTATCTTTGTAAACTGAATACCTAGTGTGTATAACCATTTTCATCCAAAGAAAATACGCTGTGACAGATGGAAAGACAAATAGGCAAGTGAGTGGTCCTATAAGAACTAGGATTCCTTTTCGTTAATCTGCGGTATCCGAAATAAGTAACTTGTTAAATAATGCTGAGTAACCTATTATTTTCTTAACTTGTAATAATCGATTTTATTATTGAATGTTGTGTGTTTTTGTTTGTATTGTGATATCAATAGTTTTAGTTAAATGCTTGGGATATAACAATATGATTCTATTTTAAATGGAAATCTACGAACATATGATCAATACATGGTATGTTTTAAATATAATTGTTGAAGTAATAATTATTTTAACTATTGGTGCTAAACTAAGACTGTTATTTCCATTTTATGGAGAAAAATCTGACTCAGTGGCGTAGCGTCGGTTAGCGCAGTCAGGGGCAGAAGCTTTACCGCCCTCTGTATTAATAGATCGACGAAAATATGGTTTTCCTTTGAAAATGTATACTAAAAATAAAATATACATCTATTTATGAACTATGACGACCCCCGTGTCGGAGCGGTCACCGTACCCGTCTGACGCGTAGAGGGTTCCGGGTTCGATCCCCGGCCAGTCAGACACCTAAATGATGAATTTAG
>DWNM01000188.1:0-12947 GCA_018250375.1 Narcosius parisi helen
CGAGATTATTTCGGGCCAACTTTAATATGAGGTGACGGACGTGCGGTGGACACGCGGCTATAGTAAATGTATGTACCACTACTTCGGCGCCGTCAACTCTTTCTCGGTGACGGCCCGGTGACGCCGGCGGTGGATAAATGGCCTAAGTGTTTACATATTGCTTAATGTATTCATGTGACAAAGATTCTGTACTTGGAAGTGTCTTTTCAGATATAATTAAAGGTCTTTGAAGTAAGTTTGGACTGTGTTACCTGTGTGAAAAGGGTGTAGGTATAAATAGTAATTTACTCAATACTTACATGGTTGTTAGTCCTTATGTAGACCTTCCCGCAGCTAACAGCGAAAGATGTAGTGCGGCAACTCATTCTATACGATTATTTGGAGGAATCTGAAATTAAGTAAATATGTATTTCATCATCAACCCATTACCGTCCCACTGCTGGGCACGGGTCTCCTCTCAGGATGAGAAGGATTAGGCCATAATCCACCTCGCTGGCCATGTGCGAATTGGTAGACTTCACATACGTTTTTTTTAAAGATCTCACAGGTATGCAGGTTTCCTTGTGATGTTTTCCTTCACCATTAAAGCAAGTGATATTTTTTATGCTAATACGCACGTAAATCTGAGTTCTTAGATTCGAACCTCCGACCGCTTGATCAAAAGGCCGCGTGTCAACCACTAGGCTATCACTGCTCTATATTGTTATGATTTTCGAATATTGAATTATTATTTATTATATATATTTATAGTTTATAGTGAAACCTCGTTTTAAAAGTTACGGCGTCACACAACGTTCGATTTTTAAAATAGATGTAAGTAATGTGTTATTAAGATGGCGGCATTATGGAACATGATGTGTATTTTGGCGTGAGAATTGAATAAATATGTACAGATGAGAAGATGTTTTATTAAAATATAATATATTTACGTTATTTTATGTATTTGAAATGTTTCTTTTCGGTTTTATCTGATTAATGGTTACCTAAGATGGTGCGACAGACAAAACAATGGGTTTTATTTAATAGCATAAAAAATATAGCAGAACCAAGATTTATTTTACCATTTTTGACGTCCCGCCTGGCAAAGCGGTCACCGTATCGGTCTCACGCGCATAGGGATTCGGGTTCGATCCCCGGTCAGTCCGACACATAAATTATGAATTTATATTTTCTGAGTATGGGTGTTTGTATATTTGTCTATTTGTCTACGTGTGTGTCCATGGCACCCACGACCCAGGTTCTAGTGTGGGGGTGTGAGTGTAGAAAGCGTCTTTTAAATTCTTAAATTGTGGATAGATTATAACATATCTGTCCCTGTAGTTCCGGGACTAGAACAGGGCTACGGTATCCCCTGCCTGTCGTAAGAGGCGACTAAACGGGGACTTCCGGGGTTGCGGGCGGCAAGAGTGGGAGCTCAAACCGCCCGGCCATCGACCCCGGGAAGGACGGCGGTATGTGTGGCCTCATACCGTCGTACACACCGGATGGTGTGGCGAGCTTTATGCTCACCTTGATGGAGCCTGACGGGGCTACGCGCTCAGAGGACTCCGGTTGCGTTCCATTGGAGATCCCGGAGTCCTCCATACAGTGCCGAGGACGGCCACCGGGGGGGTTTTAGTGCGGTAAAAGTCCCACATAACCCCGTGTCGCTCCCACGTCACCGGGTACCTTTTGAAGGTTTCCCCTTCGTCAAGAAAAAAAAAAGGTAAGACCATGCTGCCAAGTCATAACACCTAGGCATAACATTTGGAGCTGATAGGTCATTCTGACATCGTTAAACCTAATAAATCGAGGCCTGCGATATATAGGTCTTGGAGCGATATATGGGGGTTGGAGCGACGCCAAGGCGACTGCAAATGTGTCATTGTCAAATAATGAATGCCAATATCATAGAGCTACCTTCATATCAACGTTTCAACCAACTTCAAAGAGGAGATTGTGTTCGACCGCTATGTATGAGAACACGGTTATGCAAATCATCATCATCATCATCGGTTATACATAATGTATGTATGTATGTATGTATGTATATTTATTTGTATGTCCGCGTTCTCAAAAACTAACGATGGAATTTGGTTGGGTTTTTCGATATTTGAAAATATATTTTATCAGGAAGGTTTTAGAAGGTTTTTTATTTAATATTAGAATTGTAATTTTATGTTAAAACGTAAAGTAATTTTTCATTTATTAAAATACATAAAGCAAGGTATTTAGTATGTAATATACTAAGTTATGTCCCGCGGTTTCACCCACTTTAAGAAAAATAGGGATCCGTGCAAGAAATCAAAACCATCATCGACTCAGGTTTTTTATATTACTTATGATAACTTAGCTTCTGTTAAACTGATGCTCATGCTATCAGTTCTCTGTGAAAAAATGTTATTGTATTTAAAAAAAAATAAAGGTACAATTTTGGTTATACTACGGTTAATTTTTTTAAACGTGGATGAAACCGCAGGCTCTGCTAGTAGATTGATAAAATATGAAGTTACTGGGTATATAACATTTCATGGACTGTAGACTAATTTGTGTTTCACTAATATGTATTGCTTCATGTCACATGATATCAATGAAGAAAGCAAGATTATTTCGTTATATACATCCTACGACAACAATTTAACAATAAGGCAACAAACATTGGCGTTATTGAAACACACTCTCGGAGAACACTAATTTGTCCAATCCCCAAGACATAACCTCTGCCACTCGCCCAATGTGTTGTCGTGACGGGATCGAACCCGGCGAATCGGGCGATATATGGATCTTGGGGCAATTTATGGGTCTTGGAGCGCGGCCAAGGAACCTGCGAATGTGTCATTGTCGAGTAATGAATGCCAATAGTATAAAGCTACCTCTTTATCAAAGTGAGTTTACTGATTCGGCTACTGACAACGGATTCGATTCTGATGTTGGTCGTCGTATTGGCAACATGTTGGCTTGATGTTGCCAAATGTTTGTTTGTATGTTAATATAATTATGGTACGATGATTTGGTATGAGATCTTAATACCTTCTGGCAGACCATATATTGGTCTGCCAGAAGGTATTAAAATTTGATACCTCTTGGGCAGATGATTAATACTTATATTAATCAATGTCTAAATATCATAATTTTCAACCCATTACTACCCCACTTGGGTCAGGAGACTCAGAGTGAAAAGGGTTTAGGTTAGCGGTCGGCAAGCCGCGGCCTACGTCTATCATGTAGTCAACAATGGTGGTCAAGTGCGGATTGGTAGATTTTACATATCCTTGAAGACGTTTTTTATCACCAAGTTTATCTCCACCATTAAATCAAGGGCTAATTAGTATCTAATACGTGTATACAATCTACAAATTTGAGATGCATACCTGGGATTTGAATCGCGGACCGCCAGCGGGAGAGGACCATTGCAAATCATTATTCTGTGGAATTTAGTAGATCTACGTTTTCCTAATTACACCTGGAAGCACTGTAACCATTTCCAAACCAAATAAAGACGCTTTAGACGCTTTCTACACTCATAGCCCCACACTAGGATTCCCTGTGTCGTGGGTACCATGGACACGCACATAGACAAATACACAAACACCCACACCCAGACCCAGAACAGAAATCCAAATTCATCATTTAGATATCTGTCTGACCGGGGATCGAACCTGGAACTCTCTGCGCGTCAGACCGGCATGGTGACTGCAACGCCACGCGAGTCGTTATCGAAATATGACAAACATAAAAAGAGTAGAATTATCGAGGAAAGTATTGCTTAAGAAATATAACAAACCACAAATTACATTACTGTTCACACATAATCGACTAACATTAAGTACGCCCGTTTGTATCGGGTTCGAGCGCGGTAGGCCATTTCAAATGTGTTGTGTGAACACGCCTTTATAGCATAGATGTCACTGCGATATTTTATTCGTATCTGATTTACTTTATGCGAAATCAATAAAGTGTGGATGAAATATGTTTATTTAGATAACGATAGATATAAATAAAATCGAAGCGTCTCCGTGATTTTATAAGGATGCTGATTTACTTGACTGCTTGTCTATACATGATAATCTAGTAAACGGTAGTATACATTAGCAATTTGGTGCTTACAATGGGTAACACGGTATTTGATTAGAGACCTATGATGAAAAAATGTTTGATACAGTTATAGATATAGCGTTTCATATACAATTAGGTTAGGTTGGAATATATTTGTCCCTGTAGTTTTGGGACCAGAATACAGCTTCGGTATCCCCTGCCTGTCGTAAGAGACGACTAAAAGAGGACTTTCGGGGTTGCGGGCGGTGAGAGTGGGAACTCGAACCGTCTGACCAGCGACCCCGGGAAGTATGACGGTATGTGTGGCCGCATACCGTCGTAAATATTAGAAAGGTGTGGGATAAGTATAAAACTCTCCTGGGCAGCGCCCGATTGGGGCATAGCGTTTAGAGGATTCCGGTTGTGTTCCTTCGGAGATCCCGGAGTCCTCTACGTAGCAGTAAGGACGGCCACCGGGGAGTTTTTAGTGGGTAAAAATGCCACATAACACAGTGTCGCTCCCACGGCACCGGGTACCTTTTGAAAGTTTTCCCCCTCGTCAGCAAAAAAAAAAAGGTTGGAATATATTAATGGTTCTTTCATCCAATGGTAGATGACTTCTCAGTGATACACTCAATCTTTACCACAAAAAGCATGTTTTTTGGATAAAACTGTCAATAGTCAGTCAAACTGATACATTATATCAGAAGTAGTATGTAGTTCCGTGTGGATTCCGTGTTATAGTGTGGATGTCAGCAGACTAACATATGAGGCGACCATCGTAGTCCTTAGGAATGACATCGTATCTTTGGTTGACTTCAGGTAGAATCTTTTCCATGTCCATAAGTGACATTGACCACTTACCATCATGTGGACTGCATTATAGTTTGCTACTTCAAGCATATAAAAAAGAACATTGTAAGAATTTTGTCTCACAAGGTTTTTTATGAAGTTCAAGATTTCAACTGACCTTTGATAGTTGTGTTGTTGGTTGTGCATCAGTGGCTGCGTCGGCTGTGCGAGCAGCAACTGCTTCTGCTGCTGTTGCCGCTGCAGCATCTGCTTGCCGAAGACACCGTACCCGAAGCCGTAAATCTCATCCTCTTCTTTATCGGTGAGGCAGCTTGACGGCTGTGAAGACAAATATTTTATTAAACTCATGATATTTTTTTATAAAACTAAAGAAGCAAATGCTCATGCAGTCCTAATTGTGAGTGGGTTCTGCCACACATAATTATGTCTGATCAATTCTAAATTGGACTATCCGCCATCGTTCTGAGAGCGACCTGAGGTTGATAACATACGTTGCTGCCAATGATGAATAAATTTAAAAGCTTCATGTAAGGGAGAGCCTTTACCACACTTCAAACCAGAACGCATCATCACCATACTCGTATAATGCAAAAATATATGTGTTACCTGACATTCTCAAACCACGACGGGATTTATAATCTGAAGTGTCGATAAATCAAGATTTGGTTGTGAAAAAGTATGTTTTATGATATCACATACATTTATAAGTGAAACACTAGCTGTACCCGCGTTGCTACGGCACCAACTAAAATAAATTTCCATCTGTTTGTCAGTAGCGCCATCTGTCAAAAATTGGTCGTACTAACTCAGAAACTTTCGGGGGCTCATGCACAACAACTTTGCTAAAGATCATCACATAGTCAAATGCATAGTTTACGATTCTATAAAGGACATATACACAAACATTCACTTTTATATAATACGATTATGAGGTTACGTCGAATCGTTGCTGTACAAGGGCAAATGTTGCTAGCCCCAGGCAAGACAAAAATCGAAACTAGTCGTTTATAGACGCTACAATGCCTTCAAGAAGACCAACATAATAGAGTAATTCTTATACCCGAGTAAGTATATATCGACGTTAAAACTTTAATCAAGAAGAATTATTTTGTATAAATACAGCTATGACTAATGACTTTATCTCTGTCGTCAATTACAAAAGATACTACGCATATTAACTACGTCGATAATTTGAATTAACACTTAATTTGCATTAATGCATAAAATTATTACCAATTATGAGTTCAAACGTTTGACGTGAACATAAGTCATTACCCTGAGTATACTTAATGCTACTAGTAAACGCTTCAGTTATCGAAATTCGACCATAATTAATAAATTAAAATTTTGCGCACACCCTCTCTATGACCACCAGGAACTTTAGCTGTGCCAAATCTAAAACTTCTCCGTACGCACAATATTCTTAAAAATGTATGTAAAGGATTCGCTGCACGTATTAATATATATATTAATACACTAAAAAAACCTTTAAATATTTAGTTTAAATATTTAGTTTTAAAGTAAAATACATGGATACTGAGAATTTCAATGCCGATTGCAATTGCAGATTGGGAATTTCAAGAAACATTCCAACACTTGCGATCGGTACTGTTGCTGTTTAATTAACTACTTGCTACAATCGAATAATGGCAACATTCTATTGCAGAACCAAAGGAATTGACTCATTATAATCAATTCGACCGATAAATGGCTTACAATGTACCGTAATCAATAACTTTAATCAGACATTCCCCGAGAAATTATATTCAAAGACAATATTGTCAACTGTAAAATGAGGATTTGGGTACACTCGTAGCTCATAAGCACACGTTGGAGTTCCTAGTTGTCAGTGTAATGGACGTAAGTAAAAATAGCCACTGGAACAGAAATTATAATTTATTGTGAAAATGCGTGCTCAAAGATTGAATGCAGACCCTTTGCAAAACAGCCCAAGTGACCAGAGTACTAAGGGAAGGGTCATCACAAAACATATTACTAAACTATAGACTGAAGTCGTAGACTTCACAAACTTTGAAATCTATATCGAACACTAAATTATGACGGTATTCATACGATAAATAGTGGTATTTTTGGATTTGGACCTAGACCTTAAGAAAGGGCCAAAATTAATACCACTGGTCAATCAGTAGCTTATGACCGTCATTAAACAAATTATATTTAGCATATTGATATTCTCTGCACTACGAATTCCTTAAGATCTTATTTCAATAAATATTGCTTTCATCTGCCCGAGGGTAATGAGGGATATCAAATGTTAGGCTTTGTTTTATGAAGATCGATCCACGGTTCTCAAATTACAAAGATAAAACAAATGCGATGCGGGTAAAGACATACTTAGGACATGCGATTACCGAAAATTTTAGATTTTCGCTTTAGGGTTACCAAATTTGCATACATTTTCTGTTGTCCAAAAC
Organism: Narcosius parisi helen; assembly: GCA_018250375.1. Lineage (NCBI taxonomy): Eukaryota > Metazoa > Arthropoda > Insecta > Lepidoptera > Hesperiidae > Narcosius > Narcosius parisi. The sequence goes on from DWNM01000188.1 coordinate 7,263, forward strand.
TCGATTTGGTCGTTTTGGATTAAAAATTATTTTCTTTGATTTTTTTTATACGAATACTTTATTTCTTTCTTTCTTATTTAATCATTAATTTTGAGTAGCAATCAAAGTGTGAAAATATTATTATATAACAGCACGATGTAAAATTAAGGATGATCAAGTAATCGAACGATCAATGGACCATATGTCTAGGTATGTTGCAGCAGTAATGAATTATTACTGATATTTTTTGCAGGACAGTTAGCTAATACACAAGCAACAATTCACACCGATAAGCATCGGAGACGATCGCTGACGACAGGCGGTGACAGTTTATGATAGTCAGCGACGGTCGCTGACAACAGGCAATTGGCGATCGTCAACAACGTTTTCCGACATGAACTGTCGCTTATATACTAGCACCATGACATTAGACAATAACACATAATTTCTGTGCAGAATTACAGGGTCCAGTATAGTGTGACTGATGCGTTCCGGTTTAATTAATGTAACAATATAATTATGAAGAATATCAATCTTAATTCTATAAAGCGGTACACAACCTCTGTTCGACGGGGTACTATCGCCCCTGTATCTGCCATAAAATAGCCGCTTCAACTGCTGTTTTCCAATTTACATAGTTGTTAGTTGGAAATTCTTGTTCAACATAGGTTACGTAAGTTTGGGATGATACTCAGGTACCTATAAGCCACTTACCGAATACTTCCCAGGCACGTAGATCGGCTGAGAATGCGACGTGGTCAAATTGTTCAGAGCTAAGGAACCAGGACTTGCCGATGGAGGTGTCTGGGGTGTTCCGGGGCCGCCAAGGACCCTCATTCTTGGAGACATTTCGTCCCACTCGTGCCTCCTCAACTCCTCGAGATGGTCGAGGACATCGCCGTAGTGGGTGGAGAAGAGGTCCGCGTAACGTGATGCGAGACCTTCCAGGTATCCCCGGTCGCCATCCTGTTGACAGATACATTAGAATTAGTTGCAATTTACTATTGGACAGGTAATAAAGAAACTGGTCATTCCATATGGATACTCCCGATTTAAATCAATAAATTAATAGTAAGGGAACAGGTTGCTCGACGGAAGTTTATGTCAAAATTGTTCAAACTTGAAATTCATTTCAAGTTGCGATAATTTGTTCGATTCAATTTGGTATCGTAATAATTATGTATTTTATTATTGTTTTGCAATTATTGATAAATCTATTGCAATTACATCACTGTTAGTAGACAGCAGGTAGTATTAGGTAAGTAATTACTACAATAACATAGTTAGGAAAAATTCTTCAGTTTGGTTCAATGAAAACAGTATATTTATCCTATTGTAGTTGTCATTTAAAATACACAACAATTATAGGAAGCGGGGAAGTTCTTCATAAAGTAAATAAAAAATATAGGCGCGAAATAGAAAAAAAGAGACAAACGACCCTTGCAACGGAACAGTCAGTCTGAGCAAGACAATTCATGCAACCACCATAATAATGTAACAAGTGAGAATTAAATCAGTAATTGTTTGGTACGTGCAAACCCATTCCCTCAAGCTCCCTTCCTTCCACGCAATTTCCGTTGAAAACGTGAAGGAAAAAATGGAAAGGAGGTAATTAAAATCACCAGGTCTGGATCAATGTTGTGCTTCATTGCTAAAGAATAAACGATGACGTTATAAATGAAATTTTAGCTTTAAACGTAAATGTTCAATAAAACCCAATAGATGAAAAAGATGATCAAAGAGAAAGGAAAAATTTAATCAAAGCTGTGAAAATAATCACCTTCTGATTAAATATGTTGCAATTTGATTATATGTTTATTTTACGGTCTTAATTAGATATGTATAATAAATAATACTGAATAAGATACCAGTAATGACTATGAATAAAAAATTGGGATATTCGGTAACTGTAGAACGGAAACGTGAAGTATTGTAGGTATAGATAATATGAGTTGATGTTGATATCTTCATATCTAAGTGTCTCTTTCCTTTCATCATTGATTGCATGAATATCATATTTTTCTACTCGCTTCTGGTTTTTCGAAAGTATGGAAACAAATTCCTTAAACTAGGGAAAAATTCGTGGTTGTTTGACTATGCGCAATTAAAGTGTTGCAGGATTTTTGTAATTGGGCAATTTCGGGGCAGTTGCGGCTTAATGTTTTATCATTTATTGCTACGTCCAAAGTCTTCTTCATTTTAAAAACATCGTCAACATAAGCAGTAATATACTACGTTGAAATATAGTAAACAAAATGGCCTGAAGTTGTTTGAGAAATTTTAATACCGAAACAATAATTAAATAATGTTTTCTAAGTAATCTTATCATTTGCACTCACAAGATGAGAAAATAAGCGGTTACAAAATTGATAATAAATGTTAGTAAATATTCATACTTCAAAACAATACCTACAATCCAAAACAAACACGATGCACCATTAGTGTATACTGTAGGTATATAACAGTTATAGTTACACTTAACCGTGTCGCCGAGCATTGTACACTCCCCTAGACACCAATTTGCAAACTACAGTGAAATAACCACTGCAGATGTAGGTAGTACGTAGCTACAGGTTTAGACTACTTCATATGCCATGTAATTGTAGGGTAGACAAAACAAAGGCACTTGAAGAGAAGATTGTTTTTTCTTAATTGGAAAGGTGTGCAAGATTGTAAATGTATTGAAATAAAATAGTTTTATTACAAGCATTAACTGGTTAAAATACTAAACATTTCTTTTATTTTAAATATAAAAATAGGAACATAAGGTTGTAACTGATGTTTTTTAACTAGTAAATCAGCTTTTCAGCGAACTTAAAAATAAGAACAGGTAAACTCAAAACACTCGAAGTAACCTTACAACTTTAGACCAACGAACATTATGAATTAAAGAGTAAATTACAATACAACACGGCAGTTACACTTTAAACAAGTCCCAGGGACACCGTGAAAGCGCTTAAGTAAAATGTTTGCGATGGTGCGCAGAAAATCAAAGTTAATAACACCAAGGGAGCAAGTTAAGTCGACCGCCACGGAAGGCCAGAGAGTAACAAAATAAACAAAAGTGAAATAATCTCGGCCGTAAACGAACTCTTTCATTAAGACTGGGAAACCAAAGACATGGTCCGCGGGCGAATAATTCCCTGTTTCCCCTAGATAAACACGATGCCACCGCAAAACCATTTCGGCACGATTTCAAACCTATCCCGCTTCAAATTACTACTTGTAAATAACGTTTCATTTGATTTTTATTGAAATAAATATTTTTAAAATTGCTCAACGCTTGATAGACGAAGAGAAAAACACAGTATCAGTGTACTTTTGGACGTACAGTGATTTGTTATTTTTTGAAATTGCTTGTAGAATATATAAAGTGATATTTGTTTCAAGGTTTAATTTCAGCAAAAGCTTATTTATAAAAGTTATAACTGAAATTAAATTTTACTGTGAAAAGATTTAAACTTTCACCGCTTAGTTTGAATATACATAGAATGTCTAGGACAGAACGAAAGAGTTGAACATTCTTAAGCTCTTAAAGCAACTTAATGAAGTTACGCTGTCTATGAAACTAAGAAGACTTAGCGAAGATACTGTTCTTCCGTACGGACAGGATACGGTCCGTCAAATTGAAAAGAATCGGCAACTAGCCAGTGGAGAAGCGCACTTAGAATTCACGCAGCGGTCTCGCGTCGAGTCAAAGATGGCCGGGGGTTTATTTCCATTTTTAAATGAGAGCGGCTGAGAGCTTTGTCGGCTCCGAGTTTGTGCTCTGCGTTTTAAGTGGATTAAATCGCTCTACGCTCGTAAAACCGACAAGTGCTTCAGCTAAGAATTCAAGTAACCGTTCGACTTTTGCATGAGAAAGTGCTCGCGGGACCTCGCTTCGCACTCACTCCGCGCAATTTGATGCGGCTGTGGTTTGTTTATTTTTTTCCGTTGAAATCGTGGCCGATTCACATCTAAGCGGGATGCCGTAGCCTTTGTGAATACTCAATGAAAGAAATTCATTAACGCTATCTCTCAATGAGGAGCTTTTAGGGATTACCTTATTGTCCGCTGTAAAGGATTTGGTTTCTATATCGATATCCAAAGATACATCTAACATAACTTTCGTTTATGTTAAGTATACACGAACTTCATGTTAATTTGGTATTGATGGAATAGTAAAGTTAATTAAAGTTTCAGGATCAAAAGGAATTTCAATATTGTTCAACCAATTACTGTCAATTGTTTGACAAGACACATCAATATCGTTTCCCTAAAGTATTATCATCAGTTTTGTAATTATACTAATCACGTCACTTTTATCTAAGAAACCAAATCTAAAAGCTTAACAACGACAAAGTCACATTATAATATGTTACAACACGCCGTTTAAAAAGTTGAAGTATTTCCAATTTGTTTTAATTTGTGATTCCAACGAGGCAGTATACAAAATAAAGCTGTCATTCGAACAATTTAAAGTATGTGGCAAGAAACAGTCAAGGAATCGCCATAAAGGAGAACAATAAATAGGCTATGACGGTCGGAAAAAGAGATGGTAACTGCTGTTGAATTTAAATGGTATATTTAGGACAGAGATACTCGTTTGGAGCATAGAAACGAGTCCATTGCATGGCTTGCCAACGACAGATGCTGCGTTTAAGAAAAACAAAACAATACAAAGTTGGGTAATCAACATAAAATTTCAGGAGGAATATACTTTTGTAATACGTTTCGCAGGCATTGACATAAATTCTTTTGAATAAAGGTAGAATATATATGATAGTAAATATTGATGATAAGAATAGAAATGAGGAATTTATTTAACAAATATTTGGAGTTTGAATCGATTCTTAACTTATAAATTTTTCATCTTTTTTTTACTTTTTATATTCAACATAGATAGTACGAACATTTAGTATCTAGAACAACACAGGTGATTAAAATAAATTATTGCGATGAAATTGGTTTCAGTATAATATAGCTTTCCAAACTTCAGCATCGAACTTAGTTACCATGAAACTATTATAAATCGCGAAACTTGCAAATTATATGCGTCCCCACCCCATTTGTTCCTTATTTTTGCTTCTGAAGAAGTTAAAGTAAATGCTATGGCTTAGTTAAGCAATAGTTAAATTATAGTGATATATTTAAACAGAAAATTTAATATGACCCTCCAATTTAATTTAATATTCCAATCTTTTAATGTATCGTGGTCCATTTTCAGCATTATTAAAATGAAAGCTTTATGAAAAATATATGAAAGGTATCCCTGATAATCTCGTAGTTTGAAACTTGGCCTCTCAATTTAGGTCAAATAATAGTACGGTCCTCAGATTTATCAAAGTTATGTGCTAATAAGAAATTCATTATGCTTAAATGGGGAAACATATCATGACCTACAAATAAGATAAAAAAATAAACTTCTCTAAGGTGTTTGAACTCTACCAATTGGCACTTGGCCGGCCAGCGCGATCACCTGAAACCCTATCACTCTCAGAAGACCCGTGCAAAATAGTGGGACAATAATGGGTCGACAACGACTCTATTAAAGTAGTAGTTCTTCTAAAAACAAAAAGTAACGACTGCTTAAAAATATGTATAGCCTGTGTATCGACGACCCGCGTGGCGGAGCGATCACTATACCGGTCTGACGCGCAGAGGGTTCCGGGTTCGATTCCCGGCCAATCAGACATCTAAATGATGAATTTAGATTTCTGTTCT
>DWNM01000189.1:0-12947 GCA_018250375.1 Narcosius parisi helen
TCCTATCTAAGGCCGACCACCGATCCGTTGCTACCCCTGAAGACTAAGTTTCAACGTCTCGGATAGGTACCTATGTCTCCCTTACCTCATCTTTCAAACTAAAACGCAACACTACTGTTATTACACAACATGCGCGGCATGGTGACTCCGATCCGGAGTCGAATCACAAAGGAATCTACCATCATAAAACCTGACTGACTCACACAATTCTCGGTATATTAAGCGTCGATTAATTTGCGTTACTTCCAGCAACTGCCTCCTAATACTCGTAATAGAGCCGAAGTCGTAAAATCGCACTCCTAATTGTGTCGTATACGATTTCCTAATGCGAGTGCGCGACGCGAGACTGAATTCAGAAGCTTACTCTATTAATCATGGCGGTACGTCGGCAGTCACTCGGAGAAGTCATATCTAATATTTCCACGTATAAGCGCGTATTCACGTTGAAACTAATTGCGATATTAATTTCTACTACACCGTACTATGAATATTAAATGCGTTTTGTTTAGTATGTCGTGTTCAAGGCGGCTTGCGTAATATCTCTTAATTTTATTTGACATTATAGGTAATAATCGTCCTTTAAATTAATAGGGATAAATAAAACTAGCCAGGCGACCGAACTTCGCTCGGGTGATAATATATTTAACTTAAAACCTAATCGAACTTACGATAGCTATAGATAATAATAAACCAGGGCCATCTACACTGATTAAGTATTAGGTCTGTTTTTCTAGATACCTAACAGATGGGATTACATGAAATATAAATGATTTTTTTTTGTATGAAAACGGATAATCACAGAGATGTAGATGTAAATCAATTTAATAGTAAAAGACTATCTCAATACAGAGGTTCGTTTAAATTGTTAGAGCCGTTTCGGAGAAACCATTTAATACAAATTTATATATGTACAATATATACAAGAATTGGTCGTTTAAAGTATAAGAATTGCATAATTCGTAACAATAATTAACAGAAATACGTTAAAAAAATGTCAAATTGAATCGCTTCGGCCACGCTATTATCGCCGCTAAGGGCATTTACGATACGTTAAAACTCAACATTGCTTACACAAGTACAAGTCTTGATTCAAATCTTCATCAACTTTTACAACCTTTTACTACAAGCTAGTACTTAAACCTTAAAGGCAAGTTAAACCTTGTTAGTTCATAGGTATGTGATGGTCAAACCTTGCAGCTGAATCTTTTAAACGTGATAATCTCAACCGATTGCGCTGATATTTTATTTGGGTGACAATGTTGATCCGTTTAAATCCAATATGCCAGACGCCTCAAGATAGCGGACCAACTATTTTTTTATACCCAATGTGAAAAATGACGTCACTATAAAGACTGCTTTTTTTTTATAAATAACATAGTTTTATATTCATCACAAGCAACCCTTTGATGCCATAAAATTGTTTTGTTCGTATCATCTATGTTTTATTTAGTTCGTATTGAAATCATTGCATTATACTTCCGTTTTACGTTTGTGCTCGGGAATTGGATAGGCGATCACATAGTAGAGAAATTTCATGTAATTCCGTCCTTTGATGGGACGATGGTTTAACACGCCCTTTGAAGGGTCGTCCCTAATTATATTTAGAGGCTTACGGGCAAGATCCCGTACATTTGTAAAATTCGATAACATATGATTTTAAATTTTAGATGTATTTGTTGTTTTTTGACGCCCCGTGTGGCGGAGCGGTTACCATAACGGTCTTACGCGCAGAGGGTACCGGGTTCGATCCACGGCCCAACAGATATTTAAATGATGAATTTAGGTTTTTGTTCTGGGTTTGGGTTCGTGTATTTGTCTATGTGTGTACGTGTATGACACTAGTCCGTGTCCATGAATCCTAGTGTCCGGCTGAAATGTAGAAAGCGTCTAACGTCGTCTACAGTTATTGGTAAGACTCGCACTACAGACACGGGCAATTATGTTTACAAAATCTAAATTAACTGAAAAACACAACTATATCTATACACTTTATATTAAGCGAGATTTATACAGTTGAGTCATATGATACAGTGAATTTCAGAGGAAAGTGTATTCATTACACTTCCCGACAGTCACAGTTCGCTCGTAACATACGACGTCGCGTTACATTTCATAACTCAGGTAACAATTCAGCGAGTGAAACGGTGACTGGTATTGCGCAAATGAAACTTTTGATGATTTATTGTGATATATTTATTACAAAGGCGGAATAATCCTTCTTTACGGAGCTACCGCTTGATTTCTGTCATTTTTTAATTGTTGTCATTACATAGCCATATTGACCGATATAGTTGTTAGTTGTGATTTTTATGTCTTATTAATAACAACAAACACCTGTTTCAGAATTTTTGTAACAACATATATATTTTTATGTTCCCGCAACAGTCAATGATCAATTGCTTCCCGAAATATTAAGTGGTCACTGCCGCCCATAAATATCAAGTTACTTAAAATAGAAAATAAATTCGTATTAAAAAGTACTTTTATTTCGTATTCTTCTCAGAAAATCCTTTGCATATAAAATAATAGACCCGTAGTCTCAGGGCATCGCCACTGCGATTATCATGCATTATCAACCAAACAAAACGTGCATGCAAAACTTCCGCTTAATCAATTCGGATGATATTAAAATTCTGTTGCAAGATTTGAGCCTCATAAGTACCAACTAACAGTAAGTTAAATACAATGTAATTATGAGCAGAAGTAGGACTCTAATCTCATCTGAGTTCGATTGCAAATGTCCATGGGCGGCAGTTGCCACTTACCATCTACATCTACTTCTGTATTATAAAAAAAAAACATTATAAGCAATCATCAATCATCATCAAACAGCATCAAACTATGACAAATCGCAAGCGGGGAGCAATTACAAAATATTCCTGACAAGATCGCGGCGCACGTCCGTCCTGATTGCCACTTCGGAAAGCCAATTCTGGCAGCCGCCCGCGCTAATGATATTTAAAGCTCTGCAGCAAATGACCCGCCGACGTTACGGATGCCCGCAGTCTCACTCACTACCTACTGTACTACTACTGTACTGTAATATACCCTCACTTAGCATTATCAAAAATAAATGGTGAAAACATTTTATCCTATTATCAATGGAACGAATAAGCAAGTAATTCCATCTATATGTATATATTTATACATATCTCATCTTTGCTTCAATAACGTGAAAAGTCCGTAAAATCGATTTTTTATTATTTGATAATTGAAATCTCCGTGTTTGATAATATTTTCTCTTAGTTATTGAACTATGTAATCTTAAATTAAGTAAACGTTTAGGTACAATAACTTATTTAAAGTTAAAAAATAGCTTCCTGTAAAATTTTGTTTTTCAAGATAACACATTATTGAAGCAAGGAAGCGATATGTAGTCACCGCAGCCACTTACGCCTATAAACAAACGCAAATAATATAAAATTCAGATTCATTTTCCGTATCAAATTAATACATTGTTTGACCTTTAAGGGACTTCATAAGTGTCTGTCGTATACCCTTATCTCCTTGTTAAATATTAATTAAAAAAGAAATACAGAATTTTACTGACAATATGTAAGATTTTTTTAGTAGCCACTAGAGACTCTTATCTAAAACCAGGACAATTATGTGTTTTGCAATAATGCTTGCAAATATTAAAAAAAATCAGACAATTCAATGAAACATTTTATTGAAGGCATCTAAATTTAAAATATGATCTCAAGTATCTCATCGACGTATCGAATATCGGGCAAAATGTTTACATTTGACCTCCAAAACTAGAAACTTCGCGAATTCAATTTCGAGTTCAATAATAGAAAGGCCGCCTTAGTAAATGTGAGCTGCTTGGAAGAATCGTGGTGCCCGCGATGTAGTGCAAGTCACAAGACACAGCGGTATTATTTTAACTGAATTTTTAAACATATTAACTATTTTTTATACAAATTTCTAATAGGTTTACACGTCGTCATTGAAACTGCATTATCGATTATTAAAAATAAAAGTAAAGTAAGGTTAGTGTAAAGCTAAATCCAAGTACGTGGTCGCAACCCATGTCCCGCAGTCGCCTTCTTGAAAAAAGTGTGTGAATAGTTTTCGCGCTCTATCGGTAAAAATATTCGTCACACAAAAAACGATATTTTTTAATTTGATGTAATAAAAAATGAATTAATATAAAACAAAAGCCCCGACTGCTTAAAAATATTGCTCCCACAATTTAGACCAAATTCCACGACACCTCATGACAATGTTAAAATCCAGTAAGCCAATTGGTCTGCAAAGCGTACCAAAAAATAAGACCTACATACGTACATACATATAAAGAACACGCTTGATTGCTCGAAAAACATTTTTCTTACCACAGCCGGGTATAAATTTATATTTAAAAGAGTTTTTAAAGTATACTTTTATGTGTACTACAATTTACAGAGATCCCACCTTTCACCATCATCATCAGACCCTGGATATAACCTTGGACTGGAATCGTCATCAAAACGAATGAAATGAGCCCAAACTCGGTAGCGTTACGTTATTTTATAATAATATTGCGTTATCATCCGGTATACTACACATGCATGTAAAATTCCAAGTCAAACGGATACCGAAAGCGGGTCGTCGAAGTGGGTTAAATTTAACTTGCAAGATTCGACCCGAACATCGACACATACATACATTGCAAATTAAATAAAATCTTGTAAAAAGTAGTCTCCGCTCGTCACTGTTGGCTCGCACCGGCGCGCACGTGACGGCAAAGAAAGTCGCCAAAAGCAGACAAAACTTAAATTGGATCTCCGTTCTTACTTCGTTAGATATCCGACAGGAGGGGTCCGTACATTTAATGTAAATGGCGGATCGACGCACTCATTTATACCGCGGGGAACATAGTTACGAGGTTTTAATTAACTTTATCCAACAGTTCGAGAAAACGTCTTACATTTCGGTCGGGATTCTTGTCGGAACGTTTTAGGTTTAAAGTAAAACAGTGATAAGTTCGCTAGTCTCAACGGTTTATGTCACCCATCGTATATTTTATGCTAAATTACATTTCACACTTTCGGGACATAAATATTCTATAAAGGGATTGAATTGGATTCGATGGTAAATGATATAAGCGGTACAATACAAGAGTCATTAAGGTAGGATTCGAGTAACCATGGGTAGGGTTGCGAGTTGATGAATTATCGATACAAATATGGATATTTATGTCGGAAGGTCTAAAATTATCAATAACCGGTAGTATCGAATGTTTTAACCCCGTTTAATGGATATTTCAATACTTAAACAAAGTATTGGAATAAAAGGACCATTTATTCACCGACTTTTAAAGACAAGATTATCATTCATAATAATTTCGCCGACTTCTTATACATATACAAAATATTTTAATAGTCAAATTATCAATGTGCAAGCAAATATTTATCCCTATCCCTACTTCGTTACATTAATTATTATTTTTCGGTATAATAATCGTATTGGTAATGGTTCAGAATCAATAAAAATATAGAGATTGTAAGGCCGGTATTATCGAACTTTCCATATATCGCTGCACTGTTATTGGATTAAGTGTTACATAATGTATGGCGGAATGCATGCAATACTAGTTCTATAAAATAAAACAGAACCCCATTCACACATGCAAAGGTGATAAAGGGGGAATGTTAATGCAAATAGCATTAAGCACGTGATGGTTTCTAATTGCATTGTTTCCTCAGGTTTGCGGTGCATCCCTTAGTTGAGCTTTAATTACGAGGACATACATACAGGGTTACCTCGGCGGATGTTGACTTTGCAAAGTGTAAATTGTACAGATTTACATACATTCGTTCTTTTTTTTTAATAATGTAGAAATAACAAACCACCGCAGTTTATCTGATAGTATGTGGCCACTGCCGCCCATGGACATCAGTAATCAACCCCAGATAAGATTTGTCTTACCTGAGGTTGGTGACAGGTGTATTGCTATGCCTGAAGATTTATTTGGAACCGATGAGTCTGTCTCCCTTACCACCAACCAAACCAAAGACAGCAGCACTAGACACTGCTGTTTTTAGGCAGAAATCACTATGGCAGTAGCGCTTCAGGAGTTGAACCACAAAGGATTGAACCACCATTCAATATTATCCCTTCTTCCCAATCAAAGTATCAATCGTGAGATAAGTAGCACAAGGTGCACAGAAGTACGGTTCGATATTTTTTCTTGGTCAGCAATAGTTATATTTCATTATTTCTTTGCAATAATTCTTGCTCGTCTCTTGCCTTTGGCTGTGTAAGTAACCGACACCGGAAGAGCCGCCATTTTCAAGTGATATTTACGTAACAGTCGAGAGAATATGTCCGCTGCGCCCTGTCTACTCTACATAAAAAAATATTAATATTAGATTATGTGTAAGTCGTTTCGTAAAAATTTTCGCAAACCAGCCTATATCAAATTCCACAGAGACTTTTACTTGATGTCGATAACAAATAAGGCTCTACACCTGATGACAAACTTGCCTTATAATATTCGATATAAGTAGGTGTGACAATAGGGCCGCCGCAGCCAGATTCAAGAAAATGCTTTAATCGTCAAGTCTTATATCATTACTTCATTTACATATAACAAACGTTATTTATGATATGTAACCTCTAACCAAGCTTATTAAACTATTTGCCATAGTTAACAAGAATAAACGGAAAATAATCCGCTATCATAACGTCTCCTAGAAATGGGTTATATAAATTGTTTGCCACATGATTCCTGAAAAATGTATCGCATTTCCTACGCGCCAGCCTGATGTGTGAAATGTTCTGTTCTAGGAAATAATGGGAATAAGTTTCTGCTATATCATATCTATGTATTAATACGTGAAGCGAAAACTTTATGTACTTTTAACCGACTTCCAAAAAAGAGGAGTTCGGTGTTCATCTGTATGTATTTTTTTACGAATATTGCGCGCACGGAAATGTGTGAAATTTAGCATAGTTGAAGTTCATAGTATAGAAATTGTGTAAGGATATTTTCATGCAGCCATAGTCCAATTTGGACCACTGCGACGGGTTTACTAAGTAGCTATAGCCTAGTGGTTGAAACGCGGCATTTAATCGAGGTTCGAAACCTAGGCACGCACCTCTGATTTTTCAAGTTATGGGCGTATTCGAAATGAATCATCAAGTGAAACATCGTGAGGAAACCTGCGTTCCAGAGAGATCATTAAAGAAAAACTTTCGATGATATGTGAAGTCTGGCCAGCGCGGTGGACTATGGCCTAACCTTTCTCATTCTGAGAGGAGACGCGGGCCCAGCAGCGTGACAGCAATGTGTTGATGATGACGATGATGATGTATACATATAATGAGTATTATAGCACAAAACTCGAACAAAACTACTGTGATCGTTTATCATTCTAAACGTCTGGTTTTACATAATCTGCCAACACTGAGTTGGTCAAAATCATAGAATTGACTAAGAGTTTAATTCATAATCAAAGTAAGACTCGCTGTCACGTGAATAATAACCGTGGTAAGATTCCTTGTCACATTATAAGACTCTTTGTCATATTCCATTTATCCTTGTCACTTATGATATGGATATCATGAGGCTAAACGGAAAAAGGCTTTAGAGAAATTAAGACAGCTATCCAGTATTTTATTTTGCGTACGTAAGGATAGTTTACTTATCTTAGCATTTCCAATATGACGTCTCTAGAGCTGCAATGTTTTTTTTTCAAAAATATAATTATCAATATTATCATCATCAACCCATTGCTGACCCAGTACTGGTCGCAGGTCCCCCCTCAGACTGAGAAGGATTAGGCCGAAGTCCACCGCGCTGACCAAGTGCAAGTTTTTAGACTCCACATACATTTGTGATTTTCTCGGACCTCTTGATGAAGAGGCCGCATTTCAAGTACTAGCCTAGTAGTAACTAAAATTATAGCTCTAGCAGGCTATCACCAGAATATAACTACTAAAACACTTGTGTATTATACAAAAATGGTTGACTACAATACAAACGCGTAATTTATACGATCTAATTTCGATTGTATTTGTTAGTGTCGTCTTTTGAATTATATTACACAAATAGCACAAAGTAATAGTAAAACTCAAACAACTTAAAAATATAATTAAGCTTTGGTTAAGAAACGATAGGCGTTAATAACCAGAACAGATTAAATTGAGAGCTTTTCGTATTAACGCCAGCAACAAGATTTCAAAGAGTTTCATCTCTCCAGAGCAGACCTATGGCAACTAATACGAGTATTTCATCGCAATGGAGCCGTGTAATAAAGTATTTATAAAATGAAGCCTTACGATGTGGCGTCCTAAGAAAATTAAGTATCCTACACACAGTAACTTAGAGAGTACATATGTCATTAATTGGTATTTCTATGAACTGCATCTAGCAAACGAGGATGTAGGCCACCTAGAACAAAGACAATTAGTATTCTTATTCACAGAGCTTTGTATGAGAAATCGAAGAAGACAAGATGCGCTTGTTGGTATATCACAAATACGTGTAGCTTTGAAGACTAATTTGAAACTCCGTACGTAATCATCTCACCACAACGATGGCATCGTCAATTAAAGGGATTAGAGAGATATTCGACCAATAATAAATAGCTTTCAATTAATCTCTTGCCATATTTTAAGAAGTAAAACTCATATTTGTCAGTAGATACCTACAAGATTTAACTGCACGACGGCAGGCTTGTCTCTTTTGTAGACTGAGCCTAAGCTCTGAAGGGCGTCGCTAACAAAGCTCGCTCTCAAAGGAGACTCGAGCCGACCTCCTCCACGGTCATGACGTCCTAGTACCCGCCACGCTAATAATGCAACTTGGCCTCTATTAACGTACCCGCGGGACTGTGTGACAGACAGACGACATAAAAATATATGACCATTATTTCGGTTTTTCTTTGTACTGAATATTTAAGGCACATTTAATTTAAAAAAAATGTTTCATATACTTACAAAAGAAAAAATAGTTGTCTTCTAAGAAATGCTTGGACGAAGAGATGATGCTTTCAGTCGACATTTTCACGGAGATATCACGTAAGTACCAAAGTTTACCGTTTTTCAGCATAAAATTAAAAACTCCATAATGGAACACGTGTGATCTTGGGAATACTTTTCAGTCTAACGAGTCTAACGAAAACGGTTTTAAAAGACAACTGTGTATCTATACAATGTCTTGGAAAAGGGTGGTTTTCTCTTTAATTACTATCTATTGTAGATCGATTTATACCGTCAAAAAATCCCGAACCCGACATCGTTAGAATAACCACTCAGGATTTAGGTTTCCGATCTTCCGATCTTCGACTTTTCAATAAGATCCATCCATCATTAGATTTTTATGCTCAGTAATAAGATACTATTTGGCCATGTAATTGTGACAAAATTTAGGAGTTTCTTCGTTGATTTCGTTATTGTTATGTAAATTAATACGGCTTGGAATATCGAATTAGGTAACTGATCAAAATAACAGAAGAATGGAACGTAAAAGCACAAACAGAATACATTAAATGTAAAAAACGGGAGATTTGTATAAAACGAGCGAGATACAGGGGCGAGTCTCACGGGGCGTTTCAGGGCGGAATTGAATTTTGTCGCGGAAACTAATTTTAATGGTCGCAAAACCCTTGAGCGATTATTCCTCAACTTCAAAAGGGGGATGTAACGCACGGTTGGCTTCCGAATCGGTTGCTATAAACGATTTAGCATTTAATTAATTGTTCGACTAAAACAGAAACTTTTGTCTCGTATTTAATTGAAAACACTGTTTAAAGTTTTTGTAAAAATAGTTAACCACAACATCTGAAGATTAATCACACTAACCCTACCTTTTAAAGTAACTTTTAAGCTTTCTCGATGCTTTATCTTATGCTTTTAGTAGAGACTGTAGACTATATAATATGTTTCAACACAAACGTTATCTGATCTCAAAAAGTGTCACTTACGCAATCATTAACAGTAGATTTTACTTTACAAAAACCAAAAATGATATAGTATCTAGTGCCTACTAATGACTTATTGGGACTTTCTTTAGAAATTATGACAGTCACATCTACGGTATTTTTAGGAATAGCTATAGATGTCAACGAGCTACCACGACTATTAATTTAATATCAGGCGACGAAAGTATAAGTGGCTTGTTATCTTGGACTCATCGGCCCTCTTTGTAATTAATTAGACCAGATTTTAATAACAACAAAAATTAACTAAAATTTTACTCAGAACTTAACGCAAAAAACAATAAATCAAATTGTATGGAAGATTTTATTATAATAATTATTGTCTTTGGGCTTTTGTCTATCTGAAAAAGAAATAAATGTAATATGGCATAAAATGGCAGCCTTTTCATTTAAAATAATTTACATCCATATTTCAAACTTAATAAAAAACACAAAAAAGTTGCCGCAAGTAAAATGGTTGAGAGGTACCGGGGCAACAGACTTAAACAGAGGTGACAAAGAGCAAAAAGTATCTCTCATACTCGAGCGGCCATTCACACACCGTTGCGGCAACACGAGACACCTACTGCGTGACAATAAAATTGTAGGTTTGTATGTAAAGGTACGGTTTTTATACGGTTGGTAAATTTTATAAGGATTAAAATATACAAAACTAATCATATCAAAATTAAACAGATGCTCATACTTCATAAGGGAGTGATACTTTGCAAAGAACACAGAAAAGTCACTTACTGTATTAACTGTATTCTACGATACTTTTAATAGCAGTAAAATATGTGAGAAATAAATTTACAACCAACCAATATTATTGTCACAAGTTTTTAAAAAAGATATAAACAATATAACATGTTGTATGTTTTCCCTAGCCTGCTACAAGCAGCAGCAAAATTATTCACTTAGCCCTAAACAGAATATCTACAAATACATGAACCAAAGTTATTTGCACATAAGTGTATAAGACCCTTGAATATTGTTTTACCACCCTATAGATGGCGTTACACACGCCAACTCAAGTTTTCGTAGACAGCGCCATCTGTACAAAGGTTACGGAACGAAAACGCCACACGATGTCCGTCGGTGCCTGCAAGCGCTCTCTATGTTGGTGTGTACGAACTAAAACAACCCCTGAAACGGTACGGTTAGCATTAATTCGCCTCCGTTCTAAGAGATGGCGCTAGTAACGAAATATTTTAAAAAACCCTTTCCCCAGAAGTGTTTTATGTTATTTTTTCAAATGATCTACATAACATTTGTTGACATGTCTTACCTTTATTGAAGTTGCATACACGTACGGAGTTGCATGCAGCGCCGAGATTTTCAGAATTATTCAGATTGAATGACTTACTTGAAAATGATTAATTTTTTAGTTAATGATAAGGATATTTTTAAATTAGCCGTTTACTTGTACAACACTGGTGACAATTGGTACTGTATTTTCTGTGTTGCTACTAGGATCTCATAAATAGTATATTATTATTCCATTGCTTTATGATCATCACTGAAAATGGTTTACTCGATAGAACTCCATAAGATACAATTTCAAAGCAACATCTATAAACAACAGTCTTCAACCCGTCACTGACCCACTGCGGGTGTCCACTCAGAGAGAAATATAGGCGTTCACCGCGCTGGCTCAGTGAAAATTGGTAGACTTCATACACCTTTGACGAACTTATTTTAAAAGAACTCTCAGGCGTGTTTGTTTTCTCACGACTTTTTTCTTAACATGTAAGCAAGTAATAATTAATTAATTTTATTACGCACATATAAGTTACAAACATCAAAGTGGCACGCCCGGGACTCGAACCTCGGAACCCCAGATTGAGAAGCGAAGTTTCAAACTACTAGGCTATGCTTACTGAATAAACGTCAGTAAAAAGCATAATTGGAAGAGCGTTCTTACGCTGGGAGCGAGGTGCGTAATGAAGTACTCGTTTACCTTCATTATGGACCCCTCATCACTAGATACCTTATTTGATATTACCATGAATTGGCTTTAAACGCGAAAACACTCATAAGGATTTTTGTTTTCTCTTAGCCCTTAACACAATTTTATTAATTTCTATTAACTTTAGCTTCCAAGTTTTCTATTAGTTTAACATGTGTGCTGAAATACCTAGTAGATACTTTGGGAAGATACTGGCGGTTCGTTATAAAATTGATTATGATAATTGAGACCTATTTTAAACTTCTTGCACATCACACTTATTAGATTTTTACAACCTTACTAATATTATAAATGCAAATGTATGCCTTTATTTCTCCACGGATCATGATGAAATTTTGCACACACGTTGTCAGGAGTCCTTTTATCCCGAAAAGTGTACTGTTCTCGAGGGACAGCAAAATAAATTTAGAGCGCTTATAATCCTTAGTCGCGTGCGAAGTCACGGATTAAAACTTAAAACTAGTGTTTCATATATGTTTATCAAAATATCAAGCACTCATAAAAATAGTCAAATTGAGATAAAGTAATTGCAGCAAATACCTATCGATAACTTCGTTTCAAAGTCTCGTTACACGAGAGCGGGAACATTTAAAAGGGTTGCAGAACGTAGTTAAACGTTTTCAAACGCGGTTCGGACCCGTTTCATTTCACCAGATTCAACGGTCCCCGATATAGATTAATTAATGAGAGGGATGCTACGTATTGCAATTTCCATCGGGTTAATGGATAGCGGTGGACGGCCGCGCCGATACGGGGATACTTTAAAAGCTCGTTTATTACCTTATTACCTATAAACGGGGTACAATGTGTAGAGTGGCGAATTTGTAGTCGATTTTTTGTGAATAGTAGATCTGTCGCAGCGCTCGACATTCGACCATAATTCAATTTAGGTATACATCAAAATTATCCTCACACACCCTCTCTACCATGAATTTCAACTTTGCAAAATCTCAAACTTCTCCGTGGGTACAATATTTGTAAAAAGGCAGGTAGCCCGTCTGCCTTATCGTTTGGTTACAATTATAAAAAAAAAAAAAGAAAAAAAAATCTCCGATTTCCTCGGTCTCCTG
>DWNM01000190.1:0-12934 GCA_018250375.1 Narcosius parisi helen
ACTATGGCCTAAACCCCTCTCACTCTGAGAGGAGACCCGTGCCCAGCAGTGGGACAATAATGGGTTGACGACGATGCCGACGACGCCTGATGTAGCGAATGTGAAATTTTGATCTTTGGTAGGCAAAGATTGGTTAGATTTGTTATTAGTACTGGACGTCAGTGAACAGTGTAAATAATGTAACGCTCAATGATTTGTTGCATTGCAGTTTACTATTATTAAATGTAGGCGCGTCGCGTAACAGTCGCTTTGCTTTCGTATTCTAAGTATAATTATTATATGGCTATCGATTGGCAACGCCTATGCCTTACACGCCAAACGCTATTGAACTCTTATCTCGAACTGTTCAATCGTCTCACATTTTATTCGTATCAATGAATAAGTAAAATATGATTCGTCCAATTTACAATTATTATTATATACCACGGCACTTAAAGCGTCCGTATACATACTACGTATGCCTAATAGGCCTTATTGAAGTGTTGGAACCCTCTGTAGTACGTCTCACGTGGGCACCACCGCCACACCTATTTCTACTTAATAACAAAGGTGTTAAGTGCCGCTTTGAAAGGTGTGGTAGGGCTACATAATTATCCGACGCATTCCAACCGACTTAGTCCGCAAGGGCTAGCAACGCGTCTGTGACCGACCTTAGGATTTTAATCTTATGTGGGGTTGATTGCAGATGTCCATGAACGGCAGTGGCCACTTATCATCAGGTGGACTGTATGCTCGTTTGCTACTTGTATCTTATAAAATAGGCTCTTTTGTGTCAATATGAAAATTATAGTGTTATAGTTAACGCTAGCTAGCTTGCGCTATTTGCGATGTGACTGGACAACTTTATACCAAGCTTTCTACGTAATTTGTGCTACTAATGTAAGGAGTGACTTTGCGACAACTTGGATGTTATTTATTTGCCGAGAAATTCTTTACCCAACTATTGGAAAAATGGTCCTGAAAATCAATGTTCTAATATATAGTAACGTTAAAAAACAAAACAACAGGATAGTCTAAAATCAAAAATATTCGATCCATTGCAGAAGTTCTATGACGCTTTTGCATATTTCAGTTTTATGACTTACTTAGATTAGTTACTCAGTTTAATGACTTACTAACACGCAAGCGACCTTTAAAATTGATCGTTCTAAAACAAGAACTTACGTAATTATGTTTCTTATGAAACTCGAGCATTAGAGCATTATGTAGGTTGCTCAAGCTGAGCAAACACATCTGTAACATAAGACGATGTTTATTGCTGTATCTGCTCTGCATTTGATTTTGTAGTTTTGTACTGAAAGCAAATTTACTTCGGCGAATTTCCATTAGTATGTATCGTGTTGGACAAAATACTTAATTGTTTAGACGTTTTTAATGTATAATTCGGTTGTAGGCAACCGCGGTCGACGACCGCGACAAACAAAGAGCTAACGGGACGCGCGACTCACTACTTCGTATGAATTTATATGGAGCCCCAGACGAAGCACGCGACAGCGTCGCTTGCAAGCCACGCCCACCTGTCGCGGTCGTCGGTCGCGTGCTTCGTCTAGTGCTGCATATAAATTCATAGGAAGCAGTGGGTCGCGCGCCCCGCTAGCTTTTGTTTGTCGCGGTCGGCTACATCCAAATTATACCCTTAGCTTCACCTCTATATGTGTATGCACTTGTGTCAATGGACGGATTTTTCTAAAGTAATTTTCACCGACTTAAGAACATCTGATAATTTGAAAAAATGTACATATACATGCGATAATCTAATAACATTCTCATGATTTTCTGCACAGGATCATCAGCATAAAGAGAATAAATATTTTATTAACGCCTGAAAACTTGACAGCGCAATGTTATACCGAGCGGTGATGCCTTTCATAATTAAGTAGGAGCGCTCATTAAACCGTGTATTATTTTTTTACACTATTATTTATTTATGCTTTGCTTAAGAAAAAGGTTGGCACAATATATGATAATTAAAAATAATTGAAACAGGCACGAAATACGTATCAAATTTTAAGTCCAAAATGTCTTTGAGAAAACTAAACTTGCAACTTTCGTAAGGAAATAAAAATTGCAAGTTTTGGCAATCAAATCAACAACGTTACTCTATAATTTTGCAAATTACAAAACATTAAACCATGTATGTATATTGCTCTTCGTGTATCCCTGATATAGGGTTTGGTGATTTTGGACTTTAATACGGGTCTTCGTATTAAATCTATACGATCGAGATTCTTTTTTATAAACTCCAAATCGTTAGATAGGCGCTGTTCCTTTTCTGAGATTTTTACTTCGGTCTTCCAGTAAATCAATGTATTGTATAAACAAAACCTTCGTTTCTAATTTGGAAAGCAGACAGCAATGAGGCCCTCATTATACATAATGGTGTTCGTCTAGTCATTATTGTACATGGAACTAGTTGTGAATGTCGTGTGCGTTGCCACAGGAGGAGCTGCTGCGTCTGCACCAGCAAGTGGGCGGTGACGGGCGCGTGGGCCGCCGTCACTCGTACGGCCCGGAGAAGACCGGGCACGTCGCACTAATGCCGTGGATCGCCACCGCAATAGGCATGGCGCTGCTGGGCATCATCATCGGCAAGTTCCTCATGTGAATGGCATCGAGCCCCACGCGGTGACCCGACGCCACCTCGCAGATACCGCTGTTACAACACTCCCAACATCCCACACAAGGCAGCTTCAGGTTTCTACAGTAGCGACCTCCCCAGCTTCCGTTATGCACTTGTGTTCGAGCGAATGGCTCAGTGTCCCGTCATCGATACCGACCGAGCGAGCGTCTGATGACTGCCTCAGTTTTATTTTATTGTTTAATGGAAATTTAAGTATTGTAAGATTCACTCACAACTAGCAATGAGGTGAAGTATTTCGCTAATATTTAGTATCTACCTATGAATTATAATCAATTTGGAATTCCCCCGGCGCCGACAATCGCGTATTTTGGTTTTGTTAACACATAGTAAGTAAAGTTTATGTTTATTATATTGAACGAACAAAATAATTAATAGCAGTTTTTACTTAATAATGAAATATTGTGACATGGTCATGGAAATATTCTTGACCATATGTAAGGATACGCTTTTAAATCATCCGTAATCATTATAACGTTCGATCATTTGGTGGTGTGCTCTTTACACGTTGTTGATATTTCTAATGTAACTATTGACATTGAAGTTCTTGTTCGAATACTGAGTTTTATAATAGGTGGAAACTTTTTGATCCTATATGTTTCAATACGTCATTTATGTTTTACTACTAGGGCCGTCGCAGTGGTCGATATTCGACCATAATTTAATTAATACAAAATCTTTCACACCCTCTCTACTACGAACTTTGTATGCCAAATCTCACATGCCTCCGTGCGCGCAATATTAGTAAAATTCTATCTAAAATTTTCTCTTCACATATTAATATGTCTCGCTATTTGTGTAGCCTTTCTGCTTACTACAACACTACAATTTTTTTTCTACTTCAGCATGTTCTTAATATTTGACCAATTTCAGTGTTAAATTGGTTAAATTGGTCAGTGTTAATCAGTACAGTCTTCCCAAGATGTCTTCTCGTTTGTTACTCACATAAGACTGGATATTTTATGGACAAAATGATTTTGCCTTGAAGCCTCTAGCGTTACATAAGCAATAGAAACAATGTCAATAGTAACATCCGCCTACATATAGACGTATCAGAATTGTTTCAACAAAATAATATGTCGTTCTCATAAATGTACGAAATTCATTGGGTATTACTTAATATTGCTTACATGATGGCTAAATACCTTTATTGTTAGTGATTGAAAAAATGTTCACTCAATCGATGAAGTAGTTTTCAGAATTTCAGCTGCGCTATACGATAATTTTTAAAATTAAGTTGTCAATATCAGTTTTACACAAATAAACATCTGGAAATGCATCTAACGAGGTCCTAAATCACAGTAGTAATGCTATTGCGCACGCGAATGCTTTTTACACCTACAATACACACGACTCACTTGCACGCTCACTCGTTTACACTTGCACATTCACTTGTGCTCTGGGTTGTAACATGACGTAATGTTAAAATTTATAATACTTATAAGCATTAGGATACTGTCGTAAGGATGTATCGAACTTTGTATCACTTGCTGACACCGTTCCTGAAAGTGTAATATAAATAATGTAATATAGAGCAGTGTGAATGACACTAAATCGGTGAAGCACGTTGAATATCGTCGAAATTTGAATAGCTGTGTACTTTGTGGGGTGACGTTAGGGGGCCCGAACCCCATCCCTTGAAATGCACGAGAATATAAAATTTTTAATCATTCTCCTCCTCTTTCTCCTTTGACGTTTCATTTAATACGACAATAGAAAAGAAAACTTAAAACATTCTCCTGTCTCATTCTATTTAACTGTCTTTATTAATCGCTACCTGCTGCTGTAAGTAGCGTAGTGTACCTGTAGTTATAGTGTGTTATGAAACAATGTAGTAATATATTTTATTAATATTGTTTTCGAGTGCTAACTTTTAGTGTTATATTTTTCATAAATCAGCTCTGTGGTATTGTTCTTCACTGAATTGTCTCAAAATGGCCGTGATATTGTTTTTTAGATGTCAGTGTATAGGAGCCCGTACACGGTCGGTGTGAATCGCGATCCGTGATCGAAATCAATGGTCGTAATCCTGATTGATAGAATATAGTATATTCGAAGGTAGTAGAACGACTCCGGAGGCATCACCGCCACTTCTATTTCTGCCTAATAACAGCCGATTAAGCACTGCTGTTTTCTGGATTGAAGGGTGTGGTAAGGGAAACATACTTATCTGAGGCGTTTCAACTTAGTCCTCAGGAGTAGCAACGCCAACGTCTGTGGCCAACCTCGAGTAATACTCTTTTCTGGGATTGATTACCGTTGTGAATGAGCGGCTGTGACCACTTAGCATCAGGTGGACTGTAAGCTCGTTTGCATCTGCTCACAAATTATTTAGATATTTTAAAATCCTGCTGATTGTGATTCAGATTGAACGCGTAAGCGCAGAATCACATCAAGACACAGTTAGCATTTGTAATAAGTAACCCATCGGATTTTTTCCTCCATCCTAAAGTTGTTTTTATAATCGTCAATATCAGTCGATTGAATTTCTCTAAGCACGTGTAAAGTAATGAGTACACTTTCCTCTTGAGTGGCCACCGTCTAATCCAGCGCTTTTCTCGAATTCCTCAAGGTTGGGGCCAGAACAAGAGACATTACAGCTAACTTCGTATAAATCCATGACAATAGGTGTTAAGAAGACTGTTATGATACACTGACCGACGAAATCAAAATTGAAAGGGTTCTGATGCAGCGAGATCGCCTGATCCGTGATCGCGAACAAGTCTTAGGAGGGATATAGGCTCCCTCTGCGTGTTCTACCGGCTTTACAATGGTGAGTGTTCCGAAGAACTCTTTGACCTGGTGCCTTCGTCATCTTATCTTCACCGCACCACTCGCCAAGGGATGAGGTTCCATCCACATCAACTGTACTAGTGGAGGTCCTCCACAGTTCGTGATTTGGGGCTCTTCAAAACAGTTTTTTATCTTTTAATCAAGTAGCCGGTCTGCTTTATCGTTATATTAAATATAAAAAAAAAGATTGTGTACGGGCTCCCTATAATAGCGCGAGTTTAGTCAGCCTGTGAAGGCTTTGCTAACGGCAATAGTTTTATTTCTCTGTACTTGAGAATGATGGGCATGTCTTGTTTTACGTAAGTGATTGGTGTAGCTCACCGAAGTAAATCTTTCTGTATACTTACTTACTTTTTATTTTCAAAAAAATAAAAATATGTCTTACTACGCATTTACATTTAAGATATCTTTAACATCTGTAAGTTGGTAGTGGTATTTTGTGTTTTTGTATCATTACAAAAGTCCAATAATACAATCGAATAGTTTAGTCATCGGGAACTTTTAAATTTAAAACATGGGTAATTATTCCATTCTTCGGCAGTCTACACTAAGCATCATGGTGGAGGCCACGCTAAAGAGATCTGTGCCCAGCTGTTCGTGATTACATTAAACAACAGTACGATTCCAAAAAAAAGAGTCATAGGTTTTACTTTGCTTTTTTTTTTTGCAAAAGGTCACATGATACAACCCAGCGGGAGCTTACCTTATGCACTCAAACTTCGACTCGGCACGTCCTTTGCAACTAGTAAAATGGCACAATGTATTACTGTTCATCTGTTTACAACCGGAGACCTCAAAATGTGTTCAAAACGGCATTACTAGATCTAGTCACTATTTTATACTTACAAATACAAGCGGAATATAGACTAGTTTTTTTTAAGGACACCAGACCAATTGTGGCAACAGACGCACTGATCGGATTTCCTGGTCGCTCGTAACATAATACATTGCGCCATGTCGGGGTATATCACTGAACATGAAACACATACAATAGCCTATTCGTTAGTAAATGCTTATATTATACATACCATTCTAAACTAGGACATTTTAAATGATAGCTCTAGTTGGTTATATTTTGTACCTGCATCCTTCAGGTAACGTGTGACTAAATGTGCGATTTAATATATGAAATCATTATAGCAACAAATGCATAGATGTTATATTCAAAATCATAAATTTTATATTGCATTAATAAAGTAATAAATGTTAAAATGTAATGTTATTTAGAGGTATGTATTTGAATTGTATTTTGAAACTCTTATATCTTAGAAAAAATTTATATCTTAATGTCTTCTATCTGCCCTGTGAATTTTATGTTCAAATTAATGTTTGCGCGTAGATACATGTGTAATGTTGTACTTAATATTGTTTAGTTTATCATTACTGTATACACTATCTAATATTTGGAATGCTCTATTAAAAAATTAAGTGCACTGTGTGGAAATATATTACTTCCTATATTCTAGCGTAAGTGGTATGTACTGTATTTATTTATTACAACGAAATTTGTTTGAAAGCTTACAATAATATAATTAGATTGTTGCACATTGAGTATTTGCTTACGAAAGCCTCGTGACGGCATTAATTTTATAGGCAGCCTTGACAAGTAGGACGCGAATGTTATTAATTTGTTCAATACTTGAGCCACTACAGTATGGGAGTGAAAAACCGGTTACTGAGGATATTCGCTTTTAAAACTTAGGGTTTCATATGGTTGGTCAAACTTTAGTTGAGCTTATAATACCATTTTTAGGGATGCATTGTGTCGTGTTGATTCAAATGGCGTTAGGAACTTATTTGAGATAATTGGTGTAATCGACAGATTGAAGCATATAATTGTGTAAGCTATTTACAAAATGACTACATAAAGATGGCAAAGCCTATTTAAATGTAACGTGGGCGCGGCTATTATAGGAGTGTATTTATTCTTAAACTCCACTGATAAGTTTACAAACATAATTGTAATAGGCCTCAGCATGTCGAGTCATAGCACTACTCTAGAATTGAGTGAATATACTGAATGTAGAATGAATTGAATTTGATTCTGCTAACGTTTCCTTTATATGTGTAATTAATTATGTTAATGGTATAACATTTACACATACCCTATGGTTAAAAAATGAAATTGATTGAAATAACGGACATTTTTGCATTTAATATTTCATTTAACTGCAATTAAAGCAAATCGTAAATTATAAAAAGGAAAATCGTAATTAGATTTGGTGTGTTGCCTGACAGATAAAAGTAATTAGTAGATTCAGTTGTGAAATTAAAATAATACGCGAAATTAAAATAATGCCTTATGGTAATGTGTATGAATATTCTTTGTTATTACTATTATTATGTATGTCGTTGTGCAGGATTGTTATAATAGGAAACGGTCTTGCGTTATCCGTGACGTATATCAAAGTGAGTTCACTTGCATGCTTATTACGATAGTTACAACCTTCATCAACGATATGCTCTACCTACATGATCGCGAGACCGACGCCGTGATCTGTATACGTCGGTGCAAGCACCAAGACATCAGTTCATGGTGTATTTACATTGTAATTATAAACCATATATTACCGCTTTTAGTAACTTCATGTAAATTTTATTGGGAGATGATGTATTGGGATAAGGTCATTAGTGCATTATTCGTAGTTTATTTTTTAACAATAGTAAAGTTAAAATTTCCGTATGGTATTGTTGTTATATTGAACTATTATGCTATATTGTATCGTTTTCTGAAATAAAAGACTTAATTTATGATTTCATGCTTGTATACATTTTTTGTGACGAACATCGAATAATAGGTCCCATGGTCAAACGCCTGCGACCACAACGGCAAATTGTCGATAACGACAGTGGCGAAGCATATGTTCGCATTGCCCGGGGCGAAAGTTGAATTTGCCGCCCGGTCAAATTGTCGGCGATAAAAGGCCAGTCTCTGAAATATGTACTGGGCCTTTACCGCGATATTTGTCGGACAAAAGGGCGTTTGTATTTACAATTTTATAGTCCCCTAAATTGCTTGGGGCAGCGCATTCTGAGTTTCCGAAACATAATTATAGAAAATAGTTTAGTTCATTGAAAAGATAAATTTGGGGTTGCAATAGTCAGAGGACGCTGTTTTATTTTTGTGTAAAGCTAAATCCAAGTTTGTGGGGTCGCAACTTTTTTCCCTCGGCCGCCATCTTGAATAAATGTTATTACAATTTTTTTGTATGACGAATAGTTTGCCCGATAGAGCGTACAAATTATTCGCACACCTTTTTCAAGGTGGTGGCCGCGGGACTAGGTTTGCGACCCCACAAACGTGTATTTACTTGTGCATTGTCCCCCCTTTGACATTCAAAAAATAAAATTGTGTCCTCTGACAATTGCAACTTTAATGTAACATTTCAATGGACTATATTACGAGTTTAATAAATGTTGTTCTCTGAGAGTATTTATTATACATACAGCGAGTCTATAGCGCCGTCGCCTTACTGCGGTTAGTGAGATGCGCTATAGCTACATATATTCTATGAAGTGGTCTCTAAAAGAGTTTTTAAACACAGTTATATCGACACGAAGACAGGGACGGTCGGTCATAAAATAAAACCGTTTCTTGCTATGCATAATTACGTGAATTTTCAGGAGATGGCCATATTATTATGCTTACTAGTTTCAATACGTTGGAGCGACATCGTTCTCATGTTTCATAATTTTCAGTAAATTAACTCTGACTTTGTTTTTTTTTGCAGGTAACATTCGCGGAGGCGTTGGCGAGCGAGTGGCGTGCGTCGCTCAACCCGCGCACGCTGCACAAGCCGGCCGCGCCGCCGCGCTCCGCGCCACCCTCCACCGCCTCACCGTCGCCCCTGCGCGAGCGCTCCAAGTCGCGCGCTGTATCCGTTCTACGAGCTGCCTCGTCTTTCATCAACTTTGACGAGATTTATTGAAGCTGTGTTTCACTGCTGTGTTAACATCGGTGATAATGACACGAGTTCTTGAAGTGTGCCAGTTTTGTTCTCTGTTAAGACTTTCAAAAGTGTTCATCGCTGTATTTAAATATTTATTTGTTGTTTATGTTTTACAATTTTAACAGAGCAAATCTAAAAAATGTTACAATACCTAGTTGTTAGAAAAAAAATGATGTTTCAAACAACTTGTCACTTTAAAGTAAAAATATATATTTTTGGTTTTCCAAGTGTTTTTTCTGACAGCCTAACTTGACCTAACCTAAAAATTGCTTACAGACGTAATATATTTTCTTTCCTGACCAAGTAAACAATTATTTTGAGCCGTGACTGTTTACTATGCAGCCACATAATATGCTAATCAAATTTAATAACAGCATCCCGTTTCATTATTTCTCATGTCTTACTGCAAGTAACGAGTGAGCGGCGAGCGAGTGGATGCTTCGCTCAACCCGCGCACGCTGCACAAGCCGGCCGCGCCGCCGCGCTCCGCGCTACCCTCCACCGCCTCGCCGTCGCCGCTGCGCGAATGCTCCAAGTCGCGCGCTGTGTCCGTTCTGCGGGCTGCCTCGTCTTTCATCAATTACGACGAGATTTATTGACGCTGTTTTTAAATTCTAACATCAGTGATGTTAGATGTCATACAATTCAAGAATTGTCAAATTTTGATCTTTGGCAGGTAATAAAATTGATAAATCGATTATATTAGTAACGGGCGTTGCCCTCGTACCCATCTATAGATATTGGTGATATTTAATTGCTTAAGGATGAAAAAATATGCTGTCAATTAAATATTATTTATGTAATACCTATTTCATTATTGAAAGGTTACGTTTGTTGTAAAAATGTTGTTGTTCAAATTTTACAGTTTGAATAGTGGAAAAGTAAAAATTGTTACACGTTATAAATAAACATTTTAATCAATTAATTTATTGTTGACTGATGATGTATTTCTTGATTTATTTTTGATGATATTATCTGTTTTTCAAAAGTGGTATCATTTAAAAACATCTAAGTGGAACAAGTCTGCAGCAGATCGAAGAACGGATGACGCTCTGGATGCCATATTAGATTCTGATGCTGAGGAGGAAGGGCGAGAATGCTGCACCGGTTTTTCAGTCTCCCAGAAACTCAGTGCAAATGCTAATTCAGCCCAAAACGCCTCCGCTTGGGTCATCTGAGAACACAATAAAATATATTTCAGGTACAACTGCAGGAAGGATTTCTTCCAAATTTTAGCAAAGTAGTTAAGGATTTATCGAGAATGTTTTAACATTAGACCAAAACAGAACATTATTGAATTTAAAGTAATACTATTCAAAATTCAAAGTTATTCTTCTAATAAATTCAAAGTTTATTTATTTATTTATTTAATAAGGCATATCAACTAAACATATAAAACAAAAAAAGTTAATATGTAAGAGAAACAATGAAAATAATCTTTTTTTATTTCACGTCTATTCACGTCATTATTATTTTATTTTTATATTAAATGTCAATACAGAGTATGAGGAACACGTCTGCATAGTTCGGAGGATAAACTAGAAGTGACTAAAACATACAAACATACAAACGAACATGGAAAGTCCTGTTTTTTTGTAAGACGGTTAAAAATTACATCTACAGTGATCTGCCATACTAGCGATGCGACGCCAACATAACGATAAACTTTAACGATGCGCTGCGCGATGCGCTGTTAAGATATATTTTCTCTAAATGATTTATTTAATAGTGCAGCATGTACAAATACTTAAATAAATACTTCTATACTGTAGATAGAAAGGTATATTTATTATTTTGAATTCAAACGACATACAATAATTAAGATGCGTGAAAACCAAAAATATTTAAGGATGATGAGGTAAGATATAAAATGTATTATTATGAATAAGACATAAAATTTATTATAAATATATGTATTATTATATTTAAACGTCTGTAACCAACTATAGAACAGGTTCTGTCTGAAGCCGATTACATGTGTGTTCTCACTCCCAAAGACGAACCAAGACGTTCGCCTATGTAAGTCAGCCGGCATCCATATTCTTTCATCAAAACGCAGAACTGTTTCGCTCTAGAAATAGGTGGTGATAGCAACTCGGTGTAACTATACTGACTCTGCTACCTTTCAAAACTTTTCTACAGAAACGTCTCATACCTTTTGCTCAATAGCGACCTCTCTGACGTGCCACAGGAACTCAAAGGCGCCCATCCCGGCTGCCATGCCACAACCTATTCCCAATACCACAAACACGCCACCAACATTGTCCACGCCCAATTCGGCCGCACTTGCGCCTTCTTCGCCAGCTTCCTCCGACTACAAAAAAGAGCAAGAATAAGATGATTTTAAAAGTGGCAGAAGGAAACACAACCTCAAGGAAGAAATCTTTGGCTTGACTCCGGAGACACCACCGCCACAGCTATTTCTTCCTTATGATAGCAGTATTAAGCGCTGCCGTTTACGGTTTGGAGGGTGTGGCAAGGTAGACATCTTTCTGAGTCGTTCCAACTTAGTCATCAGGAGGAGCAATGCATCTGTGGCTAACGTCAGGGAGGGCTCTAATCTTATCTGTAGTTTGCCACTGTATCGGCAATTGCCACTTACCATCATGTGGACAGTATGCTCGTTTGTTATTTCAAAATTATAAAAAAACATGTCCTATTTTTTGGCGCGCCTTACAGCACAAACAGTTTAACGGATTGCAACATGTGAGCATTGATTGATGTTGTTTTTTAATCACTGACTGATTAAAAAATTATTTGTTTTCGTAATAATTACCCGTTAAGGCTCATTGCACCTGTAGTTTAATAGTGTAGGCTATTTAACATTGTTCAAATTATTATTTACACTTAAAATCATTCTCGGGTCACAAACTTTAGTACAAATAATGAACGAGCGCTAGAGCGTTTGGAAATTATAACACTGCAATATATATTAAAAGTTCGCTTGAATACAGAAACGAATATATTAATCCCAGTTCGCTAATTAAAAGTTGTGTTACCACCAAACTGTTAAACGTATCTTGTGTTATACCTCGTTCTCTAGTAGTTGGTCAAGCCTTCTGTAATACACAGGATTAATGACTTTAAAAAATAATTCTGTAAAGGATCTACTTTGAATAAAATATTTTTGATTTTGATTTCATTTTGGATAAAAAAATCCTTTACTGTGCCGTGCCGTCAGTGCGCGTCGGGCCTCAATCGAGACTTACAACACAGGCCGAATCTTCTGGCGCTTGCCACCACCGATTCTTCAGCTCCACTAATTTTCCGCTCTCAGCAAGTTTCAACACGGCATTGTCCACTGCCGTGCGATACAGCGAGTCTGAAATATAAAAACAAGTTTATAGTTTCTTAACAAAGTGCAGGATAGTTTTTACAATGAATCCACAGCAATGCTCCTTCAGAAAAAGTTTTATAATGGAAAACGAAAACAAACTTCACTACATAGTATAAAATAAATTAGCTTTCTCTGTCTTTATATCCCTTTGTATGCTTAAATCTTTAAAAATACGCAACGGATTTTGATGCGGTTTTTTTTAATAGATAGAGTGAT
>DWNM01000191.1:0-12914 GCA_018250375.1 Narcosius parisi helen
ATCGTTTGTTTTTCATATTTTTATACTGTAAACGGGACTTAATCGCGTACTATTTTAATCGAAGTGGACCTCGACTCTCGACGTTTCGGCCATAATGCAATGGCCGTTGTCACGAGTGGACTCGTTTGTTTTTATTCTCTACTTTTTTCTCCGATTGGTTTTGATTTCAAATGAGAAATAATTCACTCTCGAATAAAAAACCATCCCTTTTTTATATTTTAAATGTTAGTTTAGTGTGTTCACGTAAATAATATTGTCAAGTTGAATTCCTATATAATTTTTTACTGGTAATTATGAATTGATGAAAAAAAATGTGTATGTAAAAAAATGTATCTTCACATCTTCGTGGACTTTAAGATAATAATTTATACAAGGCTCTGTAAACTATACATCCAATCGTAAATTTCCAGGAGGGGATAGATGTTCTAGTCAAGTGTGAAGAGGCAGCGGTACTTCTGGAACACAAAATCATGGAGCACCGCCAGGAGGCGGAGGTGCAGACGCTGCTGAAGGAGGTTATCGTTATAAAGGGCAGGATATCCAAGCTGCTTGCTCAGGCTCGGCAGGGCCTAATCACCATCCAGGTAAGAAAGGTAACAATATTTTTGTTATTATTTTTATTTTAAAATTGATTTATGTTTTGTTTTTACACAGAACATCTTAACTTTCTAATATGTTACTATTTAATGCCCTTGTTCTTATCAACGTCCGTTCATATTTCCAGGACGCCAAAGAACAACAGGCGAGTCAAGCTAAGGAAATTGAAGAGCAAAAACAAAAAATTGGCAAACTCGAACACTGGCTTGACACAATTAATGGTGATCTGAAAGAATCAACAAATCAATCGGATGCTCTCACTGAAGACG
Source organism: Narcosius parisi helen (assembly GCA_018250375.1). Classification (NCBI taxonomy): domain Eukaryota; kingdom Metazoa; phylum Arthropoda; class Insecta; order Lepidoptera; family Hesperiidae; genus Narcosius; species Narcosius parisi. The sequence goes on from DWNM01000191.1 coordinate 867, forward strand.
ATATTATTAGGTATATAGACATCTACGAGCGATACATAAGAGAGTACGAAGAGTATGAAATTATATTGAAATCTATAACTGTGATAAGTCGCGATGATTCTAGTCAATCGATATTGGAAAAATTAAATGTTACGAGAAGAACCTTAAAAGAAACGAGAAACCTAGTCATTGTAGAAATAGAAAGGTTGAGGAACATATTGATTCAAATGAGAACCGCGCCCGAAGTGGTGGAGGATGATATTTCACAAACCGATAGAACTATCGACTCTACCTCGATGCCCGAGGAAGTAGTGACGCCAAGAGATAGCGAATTTGTAAAGAGAGAAATTAAAGTTGAGGAAACAGTTGTTAAGAAGGTTCCTACCGAGATTGAACCTTGTATACTGCCAGAAGTGGTAGACATTAAAGCTACGGAAGAAAAAGAAGAAAAACCACTTACCACCATCACTATCGAAACTCAAACTGGTAAAAGTTTAATTTCCGAACCGCCTTCCGTGGCTGACAAATCTGTTATATGTCAACCGGACATTAAAACTACGCATGATGTATCTATAACTTGTGCTCCTCCTCAGGAAGTTGAAGTCCAGACTAGCGAACAAATATCACACGAGGGAGAAGTAGTAGAAAACATACAAGTGAGACAAACAATATCGGATGGACATGAAACGATCGAAATTGCTAGTCGGCCGGTTATTAGAAGCCAAAAAATGGATGAGCAATCATTGCTGGTAGACGCAAAATACGAAGATGACAATGTACGTAAAGACTCTCACTTAAATATAATACACAGCTTACCCCAATCATTTGAAACTGTGATGGTTGAACCCGATGAAACCACAACCGAAGTAGTTGTTGACGCTGATGGCACAAAGAGAATTATTGTGAAGAAAATCAGAAAAACGTTAATAACAAGACAACAAATGGTTCACACACAACAACAACGATCGCAAATATTCTCAGGCGATCTGCCACCTGAAAAATCCTTTTCCCAAGTAACATTACAGGAAGATAAAGGTTCAACGTCGACCAACATTGACGATGGTGGGGTTCAACATATTCAGTATCAAACTTACGGAAGCCAAGTTATATCAGGTGTTCCAGGAAGTGAAGTAACGATTCAGGAATTTACTTCGAAACCGGATATGGTTATAACAATGAGTAAGGATATGAAACCCGATGAAATTCTTCAGCTGGCAAAAGGTGAAATAGAACCTCAAATTCAGACTTCGTCTTCAAGTGTGACCGCAGTGGTTCAACAAGTGACGAAAAGAATAGTGAAGACCAGGCGACGCATAATTAGGCGAGTTGTTATCATAGACGGAAAGGAACACGTTACGGAAGAGGTTGTGGAGGAACCGGATAATGTTGAGGTGTTTGAGGAACAAATACCACGAGTATCAATAAATGTTAAGGAAGGTGGAGTTCAGTTTGAGGAGGTTGATGACTCTGATGATAAAGGTGGCAAGCCATCGGGCGAAGATCCAGGATATGATAAAGGCGTTGAGGACTCTCAAGCTGATAAACCTGAAGATACCTCAAACATTTCAAAAGGCAAAGAGGAAATTCATCCGAAAGACTCATTACAAGACAAAGAACTATCAAATTTAATGAAAGAATTCATACAAAGAGAAAGTGATGGATCATATGTAGTCCTAAAAGAATCAAGCCCTGAACGTACTGTTACAATCTCAGAGACCATTAAAGAACTACCATCAGAATCGCAGGAAATCGTTTTTGAGCCTGGATATCAGGTACAAGAACCTCACGAAGGACAAATGACTTACATTACTGGAGGTGTATCAACCATGGAATCATCGTCGACGAAGGTTAACACTGTAATACAGAAGGTATCAAGAAAAATCACGAGAACAAGAAAACGTGTTATAAGACATATTCAAATTATCGATGGCAAAGAACATGTTACAGAAGAGGTTATTGAAGAACCCGATGATGTCGAAATCATAGAAGAAGAACCAAGGGTTTCGCAATCAATTCAACAAGGAATGAAAACAAAACGAATAAAGATCATACGTCACGTACAAATAATTGATGGACGTGAGCACGTAACAGAACAAATAGTGGAAGAACCAGATGATGAACCAAAGATTGACTATGACGATGATACTTTATTGGAACAACAAAAAGACGTGTCAGTAACTGATGGTACGGTACATATCGTCAGTAGTGATAAAGATTCCACTGTCCCGAGAGTCGTTGATCCTGATTTAGTTAAAGTTTTAACTGACAAGGGTATAGAAATTGAAACGAAAGTGAAGGCACCCAAAGATGCACCTAAAACAAGCGAAACTTCTCAGATTACAACTATTAAGATTTCAGGGGTAGAAAAAAGTGAAGGAAGTCAAGTAGATGTTGGCAAAAGTGAACATGAAAAAGACCATATTACTTTAACTAAAAAAGCTTTAATTGGAACTACTGATCAAGTTGATTCTGTGGCAGATATTGAGATAAAACTTCCTAAAAGTGAAATACCGGAGGAAAAATATATTTTCGAGGAATTAGTAACACCTGATGTAAAAAAAACAGATAGCATTATTGAGGTAACAACTTCTCTACTAGGAACAGAGATAAGTCATTCTGCTATTCCTACAAGTATACCCAAAACAGCAGAACCTGTTGAAGTGAGTATTTCTCCGAAAAAAACTAAAGATCCAGTAGTAAAGGAACAAATAATTGAAAAAGTGAAATTACCCGACATCCCACAGGAACAAACTGATGATACAATGAGCCCTCAAGATTCAGATCACATCACAAAAGAATCTGTGAAAGTCATTGTAAAGGAGGAACCCAAACTTCCAACTCCAGGAGATAAGATAATTCACAAGGAGCCGGTGAAAGTTGAAGAACATTCTATCACCAAGGAGGAAAAGCCTCAAAAGGAGAGCGTTCTTGCCATAACTAAAACTTTGATTGGGACAGAAATTACTCATTCCACCATTTCTAAAATTCCTGCCACTGTGTCTAAAAAGGTAGAACCTAGCGATCAAAGTGATGCTAAAAAACCTGCTGAAAAACCGCACATATCTGAAGATGAAAAACCATCCGATACTCCACAAATACAATCACTTGATACTTCATGCTCTCAAAAATTAGATAATATCACAAATGAGTCTATAGCAGTAGTATCTACAGAAGTATCAGAAAGTGGTAAATCTGCAGATGAAGTGGTTACTAAAGAACCTATAATAGACAGCTTTCCGAAAGTGGTCGCAGAAGAAGAACAGAAGAGCAAAACTTCAGGAGATAAAATTATTCCCAAAGAGCCATTTAAAATTGAAGACGCTTCTGTAGCGGAGGATAAAGAACCTCAAAAAGATAGTGTTCTTGACATAACGAAGGCACTAATAGGAACAGAAATAATTCATTCCACGATATCCAAAATTCCACCAAGCTTGCCTAAAAAGGAAGCCATTGTTAAGGAGAGTGGTACTAAAAAACCTTCCGTGATTCTCGAGCAAAAAATAGAAATAACAACTAAAGATGAAACTCCTGAAGTTCCACAAAAGCAAGCTTATGATATTACTAGCCCTGAAACATACCCAATCGATGCTACAAAGATAGAAGTAACAGACGAACCAACAATAATTGAAGCTAGTAAAGAAAAGTCTACTACAATTGAAGCAACAGCTAAGACCGTTACAGAAGATCTTGATAAAACAGTTGAACTTGTATCTACCGATACTCCGGAGGCACCTGTGGTTACACAACCAAAGGCTATTGACGTTGATATCACATCTCCTACAAAAGACGCATCGATGATTGATATAACCAGGAGTTTAATAGGTAGTGAAATTGATCACACTGTAATTTCCAAATTACCTATAAAAGAAGTGATTTCCACACAAGTGATTACCGTACCTTCAATAACAGACAATGATGCTGTACAACAAGAAACTCTTGTTGAGACTGTTAAACCACCATGCGATGAGAAGAAAAGGCCAGTGTCGCCGAAATCAAAAGAACTTCCTAAAGCTGTAGAAGACACTGGTAGTGAAATAATCTTAGAACCTATAACTGGATTCACTGATTTAAAACCATCGATTGCTGATATTACTCCTGAACAGCAAGTTTTTGAGGAAGTTAAGACCCATTATCCCAGCGAAGAACTGATTTCAACATCTCAAGCGACAGTAATTGTACCTGTAAGTGAATCTAAATTAAACACAAGTATTGAAGATACAATGAACCTACTTGCAAGTGAAAGCGCTTCCCATCAAGTGCCTGATATAAAAAAGAAAGTAGAAACACCAAGCAAAGAAACATCTGAAAAACAACCTATTGAAAAACCGAAGAAACCGGGCTTAATTAAAGAGTTCAGTGAATTTATTAAATCTAAAACTAAGTCAAAAGAAAAACGTGATAAAAAATCGAAAAAAGAAAAACCTGGATCTGCCATTTCCGAAAAAGAAGAAAAACCAGTTGCAAAAGACTTACCAGTAACGCCTAAAGAAATAATAGAAGAGACCGACAAATTACATGAACCTGTAATGGAAACTTCCAAAGACGTAAAGGGTCCTACAGAAAATGGGAAGAGTGATACCGAACAAAAAAATACGGAAAAGGAAAGTCCGATTTCATACACATTTGGCGGTAAGGAGGCTCTTGCAATGCAACCCGTTGAAGAGACATTTGAAGTTCAAGAGCCTGAAGATAGAATTATCGTTATAACCGAAGATATACCCGTGACAGAATTATCTACGTCTGACTTGTCTACAGCTGTGACACAGAAAGTGACGAAAACGATAACAAGAATACGAAGGCGAATAATTAAACATATTCAAATAATTGATGGCAAAGAACATGTAACCGAAGAGGTTACTGAGGAACCAGAAGAAATAGAGGTTATCGAGAACGAGCCAATGACACATGTTCTTCAAGAACAAGGAGTCAAAACAAAACGTATAAGAATTATTCGTCAGGTCCAAATAATTGATGGAAAGGAACACGTGACAGAACAAATTGTGGAAGAACCAGGCGATGAATACATTCCTGACTCGACAGTTACAGCTGAGATTGATGTTCAGATCTCAAAACCAGAAATTACTCATGTTACTGAAACACAAGTCACTAAAAAACCCGAGAGTGTAGTTGATTTGACTAAGATGATGATAGAACAAGAAAGAGTTCCTTCGGATCAAATAGTTAAGAAACCATCTACTAAAGAAATAGAATTAATAGACGTGCCGGTAACGCCAGTAAAAGAACACGGTGAACCCGCAATGGTAAAGGAAATTATTGAAATTAAACCAGAGGTTCCACAGCCCACTTCAGTTGACTTACAAACAAAAGAACTTGATACAAAGGAAGATATAAAATCGATATCACCTAAAGAAAAAGACCCGACAGTTCATGTAATAACTAGGGATGTGAAGATATCTGACGATGTTGAGGTATCCGTAAAATTGAAACCAAAGTCCATGGGCAAAGAGGAACCTAAAGAAATACAACGCCAATTCCCTGAATTTCAAGTGGTAGACAAACTTATTTCTGGTCAAAAGCCTGTTCCTCATCAATTTCCGTCAGTAGAGTTGGATTTGTGTAAAATTACACAGGATTTAATATCTCAAGAGGGTTACATTCAAGTTAAAAAACCAGTATCTGAAACTCCCACAGAAACAGGAAATTTAGAGTTTGTTGAAAATTTTGAAGATGTTGACACTAGTAAAATCCCTGAAAAATATGAAATACAACAAAAAGAAATCGATACGTCATTACCTTTATTAGAAAAAGAGACACCTGCTGATCAAATTATTTCTGACAAATCTGTAGAATTAACATTGGAAAAACGTGATGATGTACAACTTATTGCGCAGGAAACTCTAGAAACTGTTGTTGACACTGTATCCAAATATGATGTAATCAGATCTGATTTAACTGATCCAACCTTAACACCACAAAAGGGCATTGTAGATCTGACGAAAGAATTAATTACACAAGAAGCTTCCAAACATTTGGATCCCATATATATACCAAAGGATACCGAAACTCGAAAAGATATTGAGTCAAAGGTGGAAACTAAACAACCTATACATAAGTTAATTTTGCAGGAACCTCCAACTCAATCCAAAGTATTAGTGGAACCAGTCCAAACAGGAACAGTACTAACGGAAACAAACATCAGTGCAGTTCCAAAGTCTTCTGAATTGTCGTATGTGGAACAATTTGAGAGGATACCTCAAACTTCTACTGAAAGTATTGATAAACTTGTGCTAGATGATAAACCATTGCCCACGGTCGAACATCTGCCATCGGAATTTGTCGAAAAGAAAACACAAGATCTTGAGAAACCTGAAGCTAAGTATGATATCAATTTGTTTATTGAGTCGGAGAGGCATGATACACATTTACGCACAGGCCAACCAAAACTGTCTCCGGTTAATAAGCAAGTAGATACCTTGGATATCAAAGAAGTTTTACCTGAAAAACCAACTCTAACAACGGAAATTTCTTTGTCTCTCACTAAACATGATGAGAGTAAAAAAACTGAGCCCAGAGTTCAGTTAGACCTCACATTCGAAGAAGCCGCACCTATTAATGAACCATCACTTCTCAAGAAAGATGTCAAAGTGGACCTACCGGCAGAAGTGGTTATTACAAAAGAATATACCAAAACATCTAAGGTGGAAATCCCTAAGGAAGATGAATCAGCAATTAAACCACCTACAGAAGAATTGGCTAAAGAACACAGACGTACCAAAAAGAGAAAGAAGCCTAAGCGTCCATCTGAAGGTAGTGACTCTGTGGAAACCGAATCTCAGACGGAAACAGAGAAGAGTGTTTTAGATACGGATAGTTCTTCTTTGGGTCACTATGTTGAGTTGCCAAAATCACCGCCTGTGGAATCTCCTAAGCCTACGTCTGATCTTCTAGAACCAGCAGTTGAAGAAAAAGAAACTGAAACTATATCATCGATCATTGATTCGGAACAAACAATTGAAGAACAAGGTTACGAACCTGAAGATGTTTCTTTAGGTCCGATTCCTACTCCTGATAAAAAGAAAAGGCAAAAGAAGCGCAAACCACAAGGCGTTAGCGAAGAAACTGAATATCCGAAACAAACTACTACGGAAGAAGATACAACAGTTACATCTCCCATTGAAATGATAGAACCACAGAAACAGAAAAAGATCAAGGGTAAAAAGGGTAAAAAGAAACCATTGTCTACTGACGACGTTCCTTTAACTGAGCCAGAAATTAAGCCTGACAGTCCAAAAATGGGTCAAGAAATTGTCGCATCATCACCTCATGATGAGTCTTATCATACGATCAGTGAAACATCAGATATCAGTACTGTTAAAGTTGTGGAGGAATGCATTGGAAGCAGTCCTGAAGTAATTGAGAAGGAAGTTTCAACAACGGTAACGTACCCAATTCCTGTAGTGGAAGAAATCTTAACTCAGGAGTACTCGATTCAAACGTCACCGGAGGTAACGGAGTCTGAAAAAGAAGAAAAACCAGATTATGTTAAACCAGAGCTAACTGACACTGAATTACAAACGTCTCCTACTCCTGTTAGTGAAATCATAATTCAAACTTCACCAGTACAAGACAAGGAAGTTCACACACAGACATCGGAAGAAGTCACAATTGTGGAAAAAGTTGAATTATCAGATTCCCACGTGCAAACTAGTAGGACGGAATCTCCGGAAAAAATTACACAGGCTGAAGCTACCACTCAAGTAATACCTAGAGATATCACTCTACCTGATGAGAAATTCTCACAAACATCCACTCCTGAGGATGATTCTAAGAAGGCGATACAAGTAGTTATAACAGAGTCTCGTGAAATTCAAACTTCACCTCTGCCTCAAGTACAGAAAGATGAAAAAAGCACTGAAGTTAAAATAGAGACAAGTGACACCGATATACAAACGATAAGGCATGAAATTGTTGATCAAGAGACATCTACTTCGCCCGTTAAGGAAAAGGAATTAATCGAGATGAGCATACAAACTCCTGAAGTTCCCCTTGTAAGTACATCTACTCAGTCAGAGCAGCCAGACTTAATGGTTGAAAAGCAGTCTGACAAAATTGACGTTAGCCAAGAACTCAAACCATCCATGGAACTAGATCTCATTAAGAGAGAAGTAGTTACGACTGATAGCTCTCAACAAACTTCACCCAGGACATTCCCCGAAGTATATCCACAGGAACCAGAAGTGGACCCTAGACAAGAAATCATTACTTACGATAAAACACAGCAAACTTCTCCGAGGGAAGAGGCTCCAGCGCCTGTCCCTGTATTGGAAGCCCCACAACGAGATATTATTACTATGGATGGATCACAACAGACTTCACCAAGAGTACATTTGGAAGAAACAGTTTTTACTCCTGAACCTAGTACTACTAAACAATTTGTGTCTACTATTGATAACACCCAACAAACATCTCCTAGGGTTTACTCAGAAGACTCAATATCAACATCTACAGACGAGCCGTATGAAGTACATTTACGGGCTCAGATTTCTATTCCACAAGCTACTACAGACTTCATCGATATGGAACGACAGGCGCAAGAGTCCCCACAGTCCTTATTGGGTGATAAGCAAAGATATAAGAAAAGAAAACATAAGAGAAAGGCAGAGTCGCCTTTACAATCTCCAGGAAGTCTTTCAGACCCTATCAATGCTGAGTTATCTATTTCAGTAACACCGACAAGTGAAGATCTATCCAGTAAGGACACATCTTCAATAGATGAAGGTATTTCTCATTTAGCAAGTCCAGTCCTACCAATAAGACAAGAAAAAGTAATAGCTCAACATAAACCCACATATTCTGATGTTGTCCAGAGATCTAAATCTAAGTCACCGTCACCAAGCAAAACAATTGTATCTAAAACGGGCAAAGCAAAATTAATTGACACTCTTGAAAAACGGACTCAATCTATTTCAGATGTTCCGAAAGTTAGACCAGATGATACTATGACTGTAGCCCTTATAGAACCTTCTGTGGAAAAATCATACGATCTTGTCGTTAATAAAGAATTGGATGAAGTTAAGAACGCTGTAGCAAATAATGATCCACAGAAAGTTGAAAAGAGTATTATCATCGTCATTGAGACAATTTCTATATGGTTGGAAGAAATTCAGTACAAAATTCAAAGAGATGTAGTTTCTGGCGGTAAGCCAATAGACGAAACAATGAAACTTAAGGCATTGGAAAGCTACGTTCAGAATCTCAAAGAAATCGTTTACGTCACTGAAGTGAACGAAGAGATTATTACTTTGATTGAGACATTAACGCGGCAAGTGACCGCAGTTAATACTTTGAGTAATCAAAGCTCAGTGAAAGTAAAGGAAGTAGAGTCGGATTGGTTGAAATTTTTGGAAGACGTGAAGAAATTATACCAATCAATAGAAAAGGTGAAAAACACGTTGGATGATTTAATTCTAACAGAAATGCCGGCTCATCAAAAGCTTGATACCCTCGATAAACTCGAATCTGATAATGCTGATCATTCCGACACCGTTAAGAAATTGTTTAGAAGATACAGAATTCTTGTTGAGTCCAATCCTAAGAAAGAATGCCCCAAAAACTTATTTATGAGCGATGACGACACTAAGCAAATTGAGCGCTCCATCAACCTCGAAAGAGATCGCGTCATGCAATTGAGCTCATTGGCTGAAGAATATGAACAAACGTTACAAGACTTCGGACAGATTACAGAAGTGGCTGAAGCACTATTAGATGGAAAGATCATAGTATCTAATCTAGACCACCTCCACGAAGAAATACAGAAGCATAGGAAATTCTTTGTAAACTTAAGCCACTGCAGAGCAATTCTGGAATCTTTGGAAGATAATTTAGACTACGAGACAAGAGCACAATATTCTGCTCTTCATAATTCACTTCATGACAGGGCTACAACAATCATAGATAGAGCTGCTGGTCGAGCACAACAAATGACACTGGCGGCGTCGAGATGGGGCGTGCTGGACAACGGCATGAAGGAAGAAAAACAATGGCTAAGTGTCGCTCAACAAAGGATTCCCGATCTAACTAATGTAACATCTATGGATCATGAACAATACATAAATCTGTATCAATCGATCAGTCTCGACGTTTCACACCACTATGCCAAAATGCTTCGCTTATTATCCATAACAGAAGGCCTTCAAAATCTTATAGTGTGTTCAGGTGTCGAAGCAGAGTGCTCTAAAGCTCTCGATACGTTACTGAAGCTTCAGGACGATATAGACTCAAGGCTAACGCGTCTAACAGCGTTCAGAGAAAACTGGCTAACATACGACCTTCTAATTGACAGAATCGAGGGTTGGATGAAACTAGCAAATAGGGAATTAGAACATATTACACCGGAAAATATTACGACCACAAGTAATTTGAGACGCTTCTGGGAGTTGAAGGCTCAACACGAAATGCACAACAACTTAAAGAACGAGTCTGGTGTTCAATTTGAAAAAGCATTAGAAATTCTTCCTATATCAGATGAAATGGTTCAGCGACAATTCTTCTCCAAAATTGAAGACAAATGGCGTGAATTGTCCGACCGTATTGGCAACATACACTCCACGGCGATTCAAAACATTTCAGATCGCGATGTGTCCTCGGGAGAAAAATTAAACATACTCGAAGAAGAGTTAAGGGAACTTCGTGCCGCATTAGATGGTCTCAAAGGAGTCATCAAGAACGAAGATGAGCTCAACCTATACATTGAAAGACTACAAATGATGACCGGTCGTATTGACAGGATACAGAATGAGCTCGGTCGTCTTAGCTTGTTGCCCACGGCAGAGTCTGACCGCTTATCGGCTCTTTTGACGCAATCAGGTATATTGAACGATTTGATGGCCGAAGAACTAGAACGAAGCCTGCTGTTGAAGGAGAAGATCGTGCAAGTGCAAGCCGGCATGCATTGGCGACTCCTCTGGTGTTGGTAATGTCCATAGGCGACGGTAACTACTTGCCATCAGGTAGCCCGTCCGCCTTATCGTTTGGTATAATCAATAAAAAAAAGTATAACGGTACACGGTAACAGTAACTATAACGTCATTCGCAGTTCCCGAAGGGCAAGAATTTTTGCGATTAGCTTGGTACTTCTTGGGTTCCCATCCGTTACCCCCAGCCAACTGTTTAACTTCTTAGGTCTTAAAAATGTTATGTAGATGAAATTTTTAAATGTTTAAAAATTTGGTTATAATTATATTACATCTAAGTGATATTTTGTATTTACGAGAATATTTTTTTTCAAACCTACAGTTTATTAATTTCGGGTGAAACCGTACATGTAGATAGTATAACTAATAAGATACTAATAAGATCAAGATTAAATAAAAAAAATTCTTACAAGAATACTGGCATGCAATGTGCAAGCGCCTTGTATAGTTAATAGCAAAGTTCCCAGTACAATAGTTTGCAACGAATAGTTTGTAATCATTTTTGTATAATATTATTATAATAAAAATTAAGGTGGAATTTCGATCTTTAGGACGGCTCTACTAGGTCATAGTAATACGCCTTTTAATTGCAGCAGAAATGGGTGTATACTGACACGGTAAAAAACTAACTTGTGTTGTCACTGGATTAGCATTATAGCTAACACCAATACTAAATTAAAACTTAGCTAAACCCACATGCCTTTATAATACATTTGGTTAATTGTCATTAAATTCGAATTATTTATGTATGTACAATTGTACGATTATTGTTTACGGTAAAAAACTTACTCGTGTTAGCTATAACGCTAATCCAATGACAACAGAATGATAACCGTTAACAATGATTGCACAATAAAGGTGGTAGAACCCTTTGTGGTCGACTCCGGAGGCACCACCGCCACACCTATTTCTTCCTCAGGATAGCAGTGTTAAGCGCTGTTATTTATGGCTTGCAGGGGAGAGATTTTTTAGAGAGAAAGGGAGTAAGAGACGTAAGGGAGAGATACTTTCCCGAGGCGTTCCAACTTAGTCCTCAGGGGTAGCAACGCATCCGTGGTCGACCTTCGGTAGAAGTTATATTATTCAGGGTCGATTACAGATGTCCATGGGCGGTAGTAGCTACTTACCATCAGGT
>DWNM01000192.1:0-12904 GCA_018250375.1 Narcosius parisi helen
TGCCAAGCGCTGCTGTTTCCCGGTTTGAAAGGTTTGGTAAGGGAGACGTACGAGGTGTTGGAACTTAGTCGTGAGGGGTAGCAACGCATCTGTGGCCGAATAAGTAAAATTACAAATAAATGATTTGATTTGACCTCAGGTAGGATTTTATTCTTATCTGTTGTTTTATTCTTATCAGATGTCCATGGTAGCCAATTATCATCAGGTGGACTTCGTACTTGTTTGCTACTTTTGTATTATAAAAAAATAATTATAAAGCAGGAATAGGTATTACGGTTGATAGTACTGCAGTGTAAGAAAAAGTTCTATTACCTCTATGTAGAGACATCCGCTTCACAGACCAGGGTAAGTGGATCTAATTAATTATTGTCAGAAGTAAATTAACAATTAATCGATTACATGTGTTCATTGATGGTTGAATTTATTTAATTATATAATTTTGATCACCACGCACATAAAATTCGCAATTTACGAAAAGATCTGTAACGGATATTCAAGGAGTTGTTACAACGTTCTTTCGGTTTTCAGTAATCATTACTTTTTACTTTTAAAATGATGATTCATATAATATTTGTAAAGTACAAAATATAATTAATAATAATTAGCTTAGGTTTATTCACTTTTCATAAAATTTATTTCCTTTAAATATAAAAACTATTAAGAATGTTCGCATAAATCCACCAATTATAATTTATAAAATAATTATTTTGTGTGTATTTATAAATGAACTATTAAATTTATTTACATTATTCATTGAAACCAAACGGTTAGCTGTCCTAATATTTGTATAACTGTAATTATCCGAACCCGAGTCATTCTTAAATGATAGTAAAAGTATTTTTTGAAGTGTTAATGAATTTTTAGATCAGTTACATAACTTGAGTAATGCCTTCGTAAACTCCCTTCTGTGCCCATTCAATATTTTTACGTTTTTGTACTTTGTTTAAAATCGTGACAAATAATTGTATTATTGTTAAGTTATTTAACAGCAGCTCTATAGAAATTCTTCATGCGGCACCTCTCGTGGTCTATCAGGCAATCACTATAAATAGAAGTGATGCCGGTCTGTCCGTACATTGCTTCACTGAGCGAGGCAGGGGCACTTTCGACCCCTCAACCTTAACCAAAAATCAAGCGCTCGTGAAAGTATTGGAAGGTTAGAAAATATTAATCAAACAGTGCTTTGTGATAAATTACTTTAAATATTCACGATTATTTTCAATTGTAATTTAATAATTGAGTTATAGCTAATAATTGGGATTTAAATTTATTTTTAATTCAAATTGCTTGTTTTAAGTGAAAGTAACGTTTTTTTTACTAAAGTGTAAATTTAAAGTTTACCGTGTTTTCAGTTCGACTGGTTCTGCAATGAGGGCGTTTTGTGCAGTTTTATTATGTGTTGGTAAGTATAAGTAAAATAGTTTCAATAATTTATACCGTAAATAAACAAATAAGCAATTCAACAGCTGAAAGTTACCTAATAGTAAATTTATTTCTATTTTTCAAAGTAATCATCATCAAGTACCTATGTATTAAAAAAAGGTAGCTATGTATAGTATGTATCTTGACTTGTTACATTATTTTGTTATTTATTTTATTCAATGTTATTAATTATAAATATTAATTAAGCTATATTTTGGATGCTAATTAAATTTGTACAAATGTCATTAAATTAAAAATAATATTTTAAAGAGTTTTATAGCAAATGATTGCCAAATAATTTTATTATAGGAAGTCTTTTTATTTCGTCGCTTAAAAAGTATAGGTATACATTTTTCAAAATGCACAAGACCGTTAATAGAATTTTCATTAATAGCATTCCTCCTGTTCTTAAATTTAAAATATTTGATTCAAAAGTTGTAAAAATTACCAGTTTGAGTTAATCTGTGTTTATTCCAAAATTAATCAAACCAACTAAGCTTATTCTACAACCAAATAAAAATGTGTTGAAAAAATAGTTACTAAAGATTGTACAACATATTACTGAAGCCACTGAAGATTCTATCTACAGAGCGGGACCTGCCTGACACAAACATATTATATTGCTCAACAGATGGACCCCAATACTTGTACAATATGTATAATATGTGTGAAAAATACAGTAATTTAGAGTTTTTTATTTAATAAAAGAACAGGCAAATTTACTAATGAATTCAATGAATTATAACAATACAATTTTACACATTCTTACCTAGAATAGGTAGGTACGTATTTTTTTTTATAGTCAGGTCATGAACTTGAATCCTATAGTCTTTTTCCTATCAAACGAATCGAATCGATCGAATGGTCACAGATGCGTTGCTACTGGTTAAAACTAATTTAGCACTCAGCTACGCACTAGAAAGCTAAAGTATTGCACTCAAGTAAAAATCCTAAAATCTGACTGCAGTAGAGCTTAATAAAAATATTACGAATACCTCAAATAACAAAACCTAATTATGATATACGTATAACCATTACGTATATGAAACACGTAATTATTTATTTACCCGAGCAATGGGTCGGAAAAATCGGATTGATTCACGCACAGAATTCGGAAATGCAATTTTACGCACGCGAGTTTTTCATTACGCTTCCGCGTTAACGAACTGCGTAATTATCGCATTGGATAATACAATGTACGCTAAGTTCAAGTATTATGTATCATTGTTTATGTATTACGCAGGATTAATTTTTACGGTGGCAGTGCGGTGTTAAACGGTTAATTAAAGTTGAAATTTATTTTAACACTGATCAAGTTCGATGTTATATTCACTTTGATTTATTATCATTCCTCGGAAAATAGTGAGTTTCAGCCAGTTAAGGATTCTATGCAAAACACGTAGTACTAGTCGTATTAGAAAAAGTGTTACTATTAAAATCTTTAATAAGAGTGTTTAATAATTAGACTAATTTTTATATGATCCATGGAGCTAACAGTAGGTTTTCTTTACAAGAGCATAGTGGCATCCGAGATTTATTTAATTAAAAGAATGATTTCTGACTGTTCATTTTCCCTTCTAGGCACACTATCACTCGTAAGGGCAGCACCCGCCGGATCCCCGCAGAGAGAATACGACTATGAGTACGACAATTCTGCGCAGGCGTCACAAGCCCAGGAGCCGCAGGAGTCCGCGAGCCACTACGACGCTTACATCCAAGATGTGAAGGCTGCTGCCAGCGGCGGCAGCACGGGCAAGAAGGGCTTCAGTCAGGGCAGTGGTCTAAGAACGATCGCTGTAGGATCAGCTAATCAAGCGAAAACAGCGCTTGGAAACCAGCAAGCGGCTGCTTACCAAGCTGCGTATGTAGCCAAGAACACACTCGCCCAATCTGCTGCCCAAGCTAGTGCGACAGCGCAGGCTGCGCTTGCCGGTAAACAGGTGATCCTGTCCGGACTGGAGCAGCAAGTCAGAGACGCTAAAGTGGCGCTCCAAGGAGAAGAAATGCAGCTGCAACAGGCCCAGAGATCAGCCCAGGCCGCCGCTCAGGCAGCGCAGCAAGCTATGCACCAGGTAAGATTTTTGGCCAATTTAAATATTTCTTAATATTTTGATAAACCGCGCATAACTAAGTGGAATTAGATACATCTGGATAATATTTTTCCTACATGTAATTTAAAGATAGATCTCTTAAAAAAAGCAATGATAGCCTAGTGGTTGGAAAGTTGGTCTTTCAACCGGGGCTCAGAGATTCAAATCCCAGGCACCTGTAATATTTTGAGTTATATCTGTATAAGGAATTAATTATCACTTCCTTGAACAGTGAAGGAAAACATCGTGAGGACAGTTGCAGGAAAGTAGCTTGAAAGTTCTAAAAAAAGTTCTCAAAGGTTTGTGAAGTCTACCAATTCTGATTTGGCCAACGCGATGGATCCTTCTCATTCAGAGAGGAGACCCGTGCCCAGCTGACACAAATACGTATTTAAAATAGACTAATTAATTTCAAGATAAACCCTTACGAACTCACAGACAAAAAATGTAAATATAACAAACTTTGGTGTCATGCAAATAAGTATTATAGAGTACAGAAAATAGAAATTAATTGAAAATTCGGAATTAGGTACGCTTAAATTTAGACAGCTCATTACTACATAGTAAAAAATAAAGTAGCTTTCTCTGTCCCTATATCCCTTTGTGTGCTTAAATCTTTAAAAGTACGCAACGGATTTTGATGCAGTTTGTTTTTAATAGATAGAGTGATTGAAGAGGAAGGTTTATACGTATAATACGTTTTTCTGTAGTGTATTCAGTATCAGCATTGCACCCGTGCGAAGCCGGGGCGGGTCGCTAGTAATAATATAAAATATATATTTGTTATTTGATCATTGATAAATAATAGGTTGTAACTGATATTTTTAGTATGTTAAGTAATATAAAATATAATTATTTTTTCTATTTACCTAATACACTAACTCTGAGTACCTACAAAAATGTTATGTTAATTAATAGTCTTTCTTCGAAGATCTTTCTGGTATCTATTTTCGATAATATTTCGTACGTTCAAACAATCTCAGCTTATACTATTGTGATATAACACAGAATTTAATACAATAAGCAAATCTCCATTACCTACTTCTAAAAATATGATTAAATTAAAATGTAAATTGAATTTTAAATAAGCCAATAATATTAATAAAGTAACAACAAAATTTTTTATTGAAAGTTTCACAAATCATTTTGAAATTAACTCCGAACGTTTAGCATTATAACCACATCGAATATTATAAATATTCAATACAATACAATTAAGAGCAAGTCAATTTTCACTGCTTTAGTTGTGTCACAATTCGGCAATGACATCTATTGGAGCGAAAAAGTAGCTCAAAAAAGAGCCTTGCGGGTTGCGACTGCGCAGCGCAACGCTGAAAAAGGTTGCATCTGAAAAAGTTAGAAATTGGGTGTTACACCAAAATGGTTACGTTAAAAAAACTTGTGGCCGTGTTGCGTAAAAGTACGAGAAAATGTACAAAACGACAGATTGAAAGGTATCGTTTAATTTACGTAAGGCGCGTTGCAAATCGCTGCTGGGAAAGACGCTGAAATGGAAATACGATTTAAGGTATTGAAGGCAGTTTGCACAAAACAATTTAATAAAAGAAAGTAAGCAGGTATTTAGTAATCGAATTTTGTGTAAATATGAAGGTCGATTGTGACACCACTGCCAGTTTTTAGTTAGAGATAGTAGTAGTATTTGTACTACTTTGTTCTACTTTTAGGTATGCAGTAAAGCTTACCTAAATGAAGTGTAGCAACTTTCATAATGTACTGTATGTAATGAATTTACGTGGTTCATACTCTCATCCAAATTGTTGTACGAGTACTTTTATAAGTAATAATTATTACAATAACGAAACCTGACTGCTTAAAATAAAGTCAATCGTTACTTGCGCAATTTAACTGAATCCAATGACATCTCATATGTTAAAATCCGTCAAGCCGTTTGGGGCGTAGGGGGTGCAAAATAATGAGATATACACACTGTCATAGTTACATTACATATGACTACATACACTCAAAAAACATTACCCTCCGTAGTGAGGTGAAAACATACTTTTTCAATGTATGTTTAGTCGAATCGGGTCAAGTTTAACCTATTAGTTTTGTCAAGCAATTCGTTTTCAAGCCAAGATCATGACAAGTTACATAACCTCTTTCAATAACATGACAGTCAATAACGAAATTCGATTAACTTGACAAATAGCAAAATCAATGTTCTCAACACAATACCGAAAGTAAACACGTAGTAATCTGAAATAAAACAGTTAGAAATGCAGGTACCTATTAGCAAGTTTTTGCGAAACTTCGACCCGTGACTAATCGTTATGAAATGAAAATTGACTACTGTTGACTAATATTTAGATGCCAGAGTAATTAGGGTTCTCAATTCGGTTGACAATAAAAACATAATCACCGAAGTATAAGGGATTGTGATTTGAGCAATAAATTTGAGCGCTCGAAATCCAAATAACAATACAGCTTGCGTTAAACGTTTAATAGCCTGTAACTGAACTCTGACGATAACAAGGCATTGTGTCGTCATAACTCATACGTTAGACTTACGAGTACATACAGTTAATATGTATATTATTATATATTAGTAGGTAAAGCGTAACCTTTAGGTAGGTACATTATTACGAATATTGCGCGCACGGAGAAGTGTGAGATTTGCCATAATTATAGTTCATAGCAGGGAAGGTGTGCAAAGATAATTTTTATTGCCTAATTTCTACCACTATTTTAATTTATTATTTTAATTTATTATTTGAGTTATGTCACGTGTCCTAACGTAATATATTAATTCGACTTTGTAAATGCTACAAAAATTTGGTTTACAAGTATTTTTTACATACTTTGAGATGAAGAAAAATACATTCCACATTATCTTGTTCACATATTTTGTAATGATGATTGTTTGTTCAATATTACGTACATTAATTTGTAGTAAAAATGTTCACAGATTATTACTTTATGCCTTTGTTGATCCAATACGTGTACTTATGATATAGAGATAGAATAACAATATCTGTCTCTATGGACGTTAATTATCTTTCACATCTCTATACAAATTATGTATACTAGGAGGCCCCTTGCAGAGGTCGAATTTCGACCATAACTTAATTTATACATAAAAATATCCTTGCACACCTTCTCTACTATGAACTTAAACTATGTCAAATCACACACACTTATCTGTGGGCGCAATATTTCTAAAAATGTACCTAAAGTATTCGCTCTACGTATATAGACTACATACTTTTGTACATCGATAAATTATTACATTGTCTCCATGTACATACATTCAGATTACTTCGGGTTTTCAATAATATTTTTTTAGAAATTGAAGTAAGAAAGGAAACATCGGTCTATCTAATTATGAGTTATCACCACCACCCATGGGTATCTGTAATCAATACCAAGTAGTCTTTGAATGAGTTAGAAAACCCTGTACCAAATTAATATTAGGGTAATCTAATTCGTAACAAATTTTTGATTTTATAAAATATATGAACAGAGGTCACTACATTATGACTAAACTGCATTTGCATATATGTACCTAATTCCTGTAACACTCTATTAGTTCTAATAAACTTAACCTAATTAATAGTCTTGATTACATTTTTAATTGCAGTAAAAAGTTTTTAATTAGCAATGTCACGGCATTCTTGACGCAACGTAAGGAAATATTGTCACGCGCTGATTACTGTCCGTGACATAGTCTAGACATTTTTTTGTAGCAGACACGATTGGGTAGTCTAATTCGTTAACTTTCCGTGTGATGTGACAGTCACAGTTAATAAATTAACTCCGTATACATAATACAACTTTAATTTACGATATTAAATGCATATTACGTAAAACTAATAATTTTACATCAATTTTAGCACAACTTAAATTTTTTGTACCTTCTCATTTAACCTGTTTTTTTTATAACGGGTACTTGAGATGTAGTTTGCTATATTCAAACATTGAAATAATTATGTTAAAGGCACTTACTGGGATGTAGCTATGCCTTATGTATTTTACTATAATTTACCTATAGGGACATTCCGCGATATGAGGTACCTAATTTTGAATTCTGTAATATTGCTTTTCCTATTATTGTTGAAAGCATAGGTGTAATGAGTAGAAATTCGTTTTGTATTCTATCTTATCGGCGAACACAAAAAAATGTTGAGTTCAAATATTTCTTTAGTACGTAAAGCTGATTGAAGTCTTATGCTGTTTTCTTTTCAATCTCACGTAAGTGGAACAGGCTATTGAAACTGAAAAGAGGAAATGTTATTCGACACTATTTATATTTTCACTTTCCTTTTACTGATCTTAGAAGATACATGCATACTTATTTGTAACATATGATTATATAGGTACTTTTACGATTGATAGAAAGTGTAGAATATTAGGTATTTGTCATAGTTTTAAAAATAAATGAGTCGAAAAATACGAAGACATTTCTTGTCCGTGATGATAAATCGTATAATTATTTTTAAAAAAGATATAGTCTCCCTAAGTTCTGTTTTCATATTTGAAAGACTTTTAAACACCACTTTCTTATGCTTGGTTTAATAAAACACACCCACTTTGCTTTTGATCTGTCTCACATACAAAACTTTCCTGACCTGCAGGTCAAGATAATCCAAGCAGCGCTTGACACCCTCAACGAACTGTAACTGACACCATATTCCCGGTCTGCAGGTGAACGTTATCCAAGCCGCCTTGAACGCCGCCCAAGCGACATCGGAAAATGCCAACGAGGCGGCGTCGCAGGCTGCTGGGGAACTGGGTGCTCAGACCGCTATGGTGGGCGCGGCTAGGCAGAGGCTCCACACTCTTCAAGAACAGCTCCATGGTGTCCGGATCGACTTCGAGGCCACGCAGGCCGCCGCTAGAAAGGCTCAGGTAAGTCAAATTAAATTATTTTATTATTGTCATATCTCACCAACATGTACCTAATAAGACTAAGCGTCTGTTTCTATTAGAAATAGATGTTCAGGTGAAATTAGCAGGTATATTTGAGGGTATAATACCCTGTTGATTTATTTTATCAGGAAATTAGGTTTTAAGTAATTAATTTACACCGGTATAGTAAATTTTCGATACTTACTAATCGATAAGATAAGATAATTAGGGTTTAAGTTCTGATTGTGTTTTGATTGTTTATTTTTGTTTAAAATATTTATATCGGTTATTAACTGTTAACATTTTGGTTAACAGGAATCGAGGATCTCCAAGATATACGTTCTGGAAGATATTAAGATATCGATGTTTTTCTGAATGATGTAGTCTATTTGTTGTCTTTAATTTAATAAATAAACTCTATCCTATATCCACTATTCTTCCTCTTTCTTTTTTACTGATTACTTTTAAGTAGTCTGAAAATCACCTTTACTAAAGTTACTTATACTTGCATAAACAGTTAGAAAGTTATATACCCTAGAATAATCCTTCAATTTCATGTAGTAATGTACGACTACAAGTTATCCATGTCAACGTCAATTAGTAGTTTCTTGTACCGTCTCTTCTCTATAACGAAATCCCTCAAAAGTGGTGGAACACAGTACGTTCAAAAATATTTTTTAGAAATTAATGTCAAACAGACACTTAAGTTTAAATTATGATTCTACAGTTAATTTAGAAAATGTATTTTATGTTATTTTTTATGTCTCCAGGCTGCAGCTCAACAGGCTCAGGCTAACGCTGCAGAGGCGGCGGCTAAGGCAGCAGCCGCTGGTCTCGCACAGAAGGACAATTCCCACGAAGGTACTAGCCAGGAGTACGTCGCAGTGCCAGCTGAACAGAATAGCCAAGAATATTACCAGTCGGAGTACCAACACTAGTAGCTAAGGTTTTAGTCGCGAGTTCTGAGTCTCCATTTCTATTCAGTTATTGGTCCGCGAATATAAGTTTATGTAACGGTAGCGTCATATTTTAGTACTCTCTGAAGTTGTGTTTGTTACGATAATAAAGATAGGTGTGAATGCAAGTATCTTCAAAGTTCCTACGAAATTCCGACCTTTGAGCAACTTCAGAGCGACGAAAAATTTGATCAAAGTTTATCTACGTTTGTACTATTGGGTTGAACGAATTAAAATGGTAAACCGGACCAATAAAAGAAAGAATGATCAGTCTCAGAGCATTTTGGAAGATTTTTAGAATAGGATCTCAAAATTTTGCAATTTGGTCAAACTGCAATCAATTTTGTTACTTTTTTACTTATCGTTATTTGTTTCCAACTAAATTTTGAATCCTATTCTAATTTCAACCGCCCTGTAGGTAGTGTAAATAAAAGAATTTATACTAAAGTAGGTAGCTAATTGCATTTCGTGTTCATGTTTACAGTTTTCTGTTTTTATACTCACATTTAATATTTATTGAAGTTTATATAAAAACTTTTTTATTTTTGTATTTTCATAACTTTTGAAGTTATATCAGAAAATAAAAAAGTTCGAGGAACACCGCTATTTAGCTCGATTAAGTGCGATGTCTAAGCCATAATGGTGAAACAAAAGTTGTATTTAAAATAAAAAAATATCTTTGTTACAATTTTGTCATTTTAATACGACTGCTGACTGATATGTTCCGACTTTCGACTTCTTTCGACTTCTTCTGACTTTATGACATCTCACTTATTCTTAACTTGACTAATTCTAACTTGACTATAACCCAACTTAGTTCTAAAATGTAAAAAGAAGCTTTTTATACAGAAAAAGCACAACAATCATTGTTAAAGATCTATACTATTTGGTTTTGTAAAATTTAAAAGTTATACGATATTTCACAAGAAAATCAATGCCCTAGTCAAGAATATTTAAAAATTAGCTTTGTATGGAACAGAAGTGATAATAGTGTCACATAATATGATACATGTTTACTGGAATGATCTTTTCTCGACCAACAAACACTTATATATATATTAATTTCTTTGTATACAGTTATTTTTTTAAAGAATATCTACGATGTAAGGTGATCATTCTCTTATTATTAGACTGAATGATGGAATTTAGACGTAAATCTACGTTAAGGTAAGTATATATGACGCTTTCTTAGTTTTATACTTATATTTAGTTCCTCATAAGGCGTATTTTGTTTACGTTCCTGATTTCCGTTAGCATAATAGGTTTAACCCAGACTTCTTTCTGGCGAGTACCTAACTAGTTTGAGAAATAATGTAAGGAAGTTTCTCTTTCAAATTATTTATTAAGAGGTTATTACTTACCTCATCAGTAAAAGACTTCAAAATTTGAACTTAGTGAATCATTTAGTGAGACGAGACGTACATAATTTTTCCCTATTATGGAGTGAACGAATCATTTCTTTTGAAAAATTGGAAATTCTTGCTTCTCTCGCCCCTGGACGAATCCAGATGATTCGTAAAGCGAGCTTTTCCCTGCTTTCAGAATGGTCCGGTCAAGTCAAGAATCACCTACCGCCGGCGATCGTAAAGACCGCACACTCTTCAAAACTTCAGCAGTCCCGTGGACATCCTATAAAACTCCAAAATGCTCCTGAACTAGAGTCCCCTAAATTAATAGTTCTCGAATTATCACCAGAATCGAAGCCACGCCACTTGGTACACGATAAATCCCCCGAAACTCGGTTGCAACCAGTTCAATCCGAACCAAACTACGATAATATAGAGACATTTGAAATAGATAATCAAGATATAGAGGCATATAATGACCAAAATGAACAGGCTATTGAATTGCTTGATTCATATGCTACGTTAGAGAAGTTTCCAGACTTGGAAAGCTTTGCTAAATCTCAGGAACGATTAACCAAAAGCGAATCGTCAAATCGTGACGAAGCAGGCTTCTTTAAATGGTATTAGTAGAGGTGCAAAATAGGATTAGATTTATTTATAAGGTAGGTTAAATGCTTGCATACCTATTACATAAGTATCGCTCTTCTATGTAAGCTCTCACTACAAAGTAGCATATTCTTACGCCGTTTGTCCACCGCCGCCGTCACCGGGCCGTCACCGAGAACGAGATTATTTCCGACCGAGTTTAATACGAGGTGACGGACGTGTGGTGGACACCCGGCTATAGTAAATGTATGTACCGCCACTTCGGCGCCGTCATCTCGTTCTCGGTAACGGCCCGGTGACGGTGTCAGTGGACAAACGCTCTTAGGCCTCTTGCAATAGATTAACCTGACAATAGCAACCGCTTATTTTTTAAGAAGTACCTATTACCTACTACACATGCTTAAAGTAGACTGCAAAATAACGTAAGTATTGATCTTTCTTTATTTATTTTAACATCTTATATTCCCTGAGTCCATGTTTAAATAGTCAAAATCGGTGGAGAAATATAATTTTCATAAAGGGTTCCTATGATCAAGAGTAATTTAATATAACTCTTTTCCTGATGACATAATGAATATCGGAAAAAGGAATATCGCATTTCCCAGATCCGATCCATAGGATCAGAAATATTAGAAATTTGGCTAGGGTTGATGTAACAAATGCTTTGAACTTTCCAGAATCGGCTAAAGCAGAAAAAGTGGTAGCTGAAGCGGAAGAGGAGGATGAGGAGGAGGAAGAAGAGGAAGAAGATTGTGATGAATAAATACCACATCAGAGCCGCCTAGCTGATGCCATTGTTTAATTGTTCCTTTAGATTTTAATTTTCTTTAATAAGAACTGATGTGTTTAATAAAGATTAAGTATAATATAATTGGGTACTTATATTATTAATATACTTTTAAAACATGATTGTACTCCAATATTCTACAATGATTGAGAATTGAGAATACAATAGAAGGTAGTGGAATTTTTGGCTTGAATGCGGACTTTACTAGTTATTCTAACATTCACTATTTCTTATTTCTAATTAGTTAGATATACTTATAAGGGATTTCTAACAGACCTCAGGAGTTCCCGTGTACCTTAAAAAGGAGATCTTTTCTAATTACTTGAGATAATAGACTTTTTTGTTTTATTAGGCCTAGGCATATATCATTGTCTATATAATCATAAAATAAAAAATAGAAAATTATAATATTTGGTGATCGTATTTCTTAATATTGTTTACTGGACTGTAGTGAGTTGTTAGCGTATGATTACTTGCTTATAATTGTGTAAGTATTAAAATAATTTCTTTCAAATTATAATACACTTAATTTTGTATTATATAAATTAAATATTTAGGCCTATTTCCTCGCCCACATAATTTTGTGCGCTGTATTTATTCGTAGGAATACTAAAAGCTAAAATATATTATATATTTTTTAAATATAAATAATAGTACGCATTATTCATTTTATGCAAATAAGTAAGTATTTTTATCTGCATTGTATCCTGTGTTGTCATTTTCGATAACAATCTATATTGATACAAGTTATACAACCCGCGTGGCTGAACGGTCACCATACCGGTCTAACGCGCAGAGGGTTCCGGGTTCGATCCCCGGCCAGTCAGACAT
>DWNM01000193.1:0-12896 GCA_018250375.1 Narcosius parisi helen
AACATCCGCATACCTCCTTGGATATGTTGTAGTGTTCCTTCGCGTAGTACAGGGCCTTCTCGTGGTTGCCGAGCGCGGCGTGCGCGTTGCCGAGCGACCAGCAGGCGCGGCCCTCGCCCACGCGGTCGTGCAGCTTGCGCGCCGCCGCCAGGTGCCGCGCGTGGTATTCCTCGGCGATGCGGTACTCGCGCAGCAGCGTGTACGTGTTGCCCAGCGAATAGCAAGCCTGCGCCTCCACCGCCGCGTCGCCTAGCTCTTCCGCTAGCGCGAGCGTCCGTCTGTCGATGGACACGGACTTTCAATGCTGGATACTTTTATTTTACACATAAATATAATTAGACGTGCTAAAACTCTTTAATTTCCCCTATGTAGATACATCACATTCGTTTCTGCCTATAATTACGCTGCAGCGCTAGAATTCCGGTTTGAAGGGCGTGGGTATTCGTACACTGACTTATGCCATTCCAAATATAATAAGTGTAATTCCAAATATAATTTCGACTACTAATAAACAGATATAGCGAATTGACTTGCGACTACGTGTTGTTTAAAAATATCTGATATTATTTTTTTACGCAATTTCAAATCTCGGGTGCATCGAAGAACTTCACAATGAAATGGTGAACTCGGCGAAGAATTTAATATAAGTTGGCCGAAGAAAAATAATTTGTGGCCGAGTGATAAACTCTACTTTTGACCTACTTCAATTAGAAAGAGAAATACATTTTAAAAAAATAAAGATAAAATAATGTCATTCAAATATTTATACAACTACCTGTCTTTTATATATAACCTGGGGTTTATACATAAAAGATTGAATATTTATTGGGATAACTATTTTCATGTCGGTAAAATAAATTATTTCCAAAAATTAAAGCATTTAATATAGATAACGTTCTTTTATAGTATTTAATTTAGACGGATACTTTAAAAGATTATGAGTATAAAATTTTGCGGAACAAATTAATAAAAAGATGTATGCTCGAAAAGTCGTTTTTCAATGGATTTACTAGATGGTAACCGCAACGAAAGTTAGGTAACCACTTTGCTTAGGTCAACGAAAATGGTGACTTGGATTTTTACAACAGACGGTAGCGTAGAATGGAAACAATTTGGTAAATTAATATAGGGAGAGTGGAGTAGCGGGAATAGTGAGATTTCTTGGTTAATCGTCTCTTTTAAAATTTCACCGTTGGGCACGGTTAGTGGGCACGACAAATGCGGATTAGTTGACTTCATACACTTTGAGAATTTTTTTTAAAGAACTTTGATGTTTAGGTTTCCTTGCGATGTTTTCCTTCGCCGTCTAAGCAAGTTATTATTTATTTTATTTATTATGTTGCACCAACAAAGTATACAAAAGAACAACATAAGATAATAAACGAGTTATTAAGCAAAAAAATATGAAAAGATATGGAAAGAAATAAGCAATGATCACAATGTGTTATACAATAGTAAAAAATACTGATATTGATTTTCATACAAATACTGATATTTGAGAAAATATCTAGACTAGTTTGAGACTTTGACAATGCTCCATCATGACGGTTACTTGTGGTAATATTTCGATTGATATTATGAATAACATTGTAGCTTCTAAGTGATTTATTTAAAGGAGAGCTTTGCCCTAAATTAGATTTAGCTAATTTTGCTACAAAAGGACTGTACTTCATACGTCTGGGCAATATTCTAGGTACAGATATTTTTATTTGAGAAAGCAACTATCATCGATATACCCATTTTCTAGTTTATAAAGAAACATCCTGCAGCTTCCTGCGATGAAATAAAGACATCAAATTAGAAGAACGTAATCGGTCATCGGCGCTTGGTAATAATTTAGCTAGTATGCAACTGTACACCAAATGCCATAAAAAACGTTTTTGGACACTAAACGTTTGCTATATACATCGTAGTACGGATTTTAGCACTAGGGTTTTTGAATTCCCTACAAGTTCGCAAGACAAAACCTAAGGTTAAGCCTGTTTTTACTATATCATCAATGTGGATGTTAAAGCGTAATTTCCTGTCCAGAGTAACCCCCAGATCGCCAATGCTGTCTGTTTCAAGTGGCACGTCGTTTATGAAATATAATCGAGAAACAGATGTTTTTTCCGAGTAAAGCAAATTACCCGACATTTCTTTACATTCAAATCCATGCAATTTAGTTTGCAACATGACACGAGGATATCCAAATCTACCTGAAGCGACATGTTATCCGCCACTGAATTTACTTTTTTATATAAGCAAACATTAAAAATTTAGAGTGTTCAATACATTTACTAATGTCATTAACAAAGTAACTAAACAAGAGGACCCGAATGTGAACTCTGATGCACCCCAGAAAGTGAAACGAAAGGCTTAGACTTGTAACCGCCCACCACAACTGTAGATTTTCTATTTTCTAAGTAAAATCTGCATCATTGCAGTAAAATTCGGGCTATTCCGCAAGTTGTAAGCTTTCGTTTGAACGATATTATACCTAGAATTTAATTGCTCTAAAAATTATCATTAATCCCGAGCTGCGGGAATTTTTAATGAGGAAGGCGATCGGCTACTTAGCTACGAGACCCGATTATTGATTGTTTATTAGCTTATCGGATTATTATTTTACCCTTTGTTTTGATATCGTTACTTTTTCTCTAAAATAATGAATCCATTCTATTATTAATTCTTTAGAGGAAAAGATTATACAGTGTAGGTTTTCACAACGGCAGCGTAGTTTTGTGTAACATTATATTTATTAACGTATGTCGTAAAATATTAATTCAAGCCAATGCAATATATTCGAATGTAACTTAAATAATATGACTATATTAATTATTGTTTATAGTGTTGATTAGAGTACCTACAGAGTCCACCTATAGTGCCTTGTTTAAAACAAATTTATGTTGGTTTTTAGAAATTAGCTCATTTTATTTGGCTGCAATGGCACGGCGTCTCAGCACGGGGGAGGCTAGGAATGTACTCTACCACGCTACTCCAGTGTTAATCAGACGAATCGTTATAAATAATCTGTCAGGAGACAAAAGGAATGTATAAGTTAGTCAAGAAGCATGGAATTTCTAATCGACTCTATGCAAGGAATCAGTTCACTGTTTGCAAACATTTATTACAGTTGTCATTGGTTCTGGTACAATGATGTTACCCTTTGAGAAATGCAACTGTATTGGTGAATGCGTTTCTAATAGATGAAAATATAACAAGGTAAGCCACTCGACCGTAACCCGACCGTAAACCGTGTCCAATATGAGCGTCCAATATTTATATCAATTATACAGGTTGTCCCTAAACTCGAGGTCAAGTGGCTACTGAGCGATGGGCTACATTGCTTCAGTGTTGAGAAATGTAAGAAAAAATCTATGGCACTTGGTTAAGTAATAATAGGAATAATAGAAACCGTTTATGCGCAGGTAAAGGTTTGATTTCTTAATGAGGTCCTCTTGCTAATTATTGAGCTATAATATTCATGGAAAGATAAGTATGAAGATTTGTAGCATTATCAAATCTCGCCTAAATTGACTATTTTTAATACGCTTTTATTAGCTTGGGTAACGCAATCTTTCAGCTCAATATTCATAAATTTCCAGAAGTCTGATTAATTTGGAACTTTGCACACATATGAGGACCGATGACAATACAATAATTTGATAACGTTGTATATCAATACAAAATCATTTCTGCCGAGGATCATCAGGATGAAAGAAAATAACTCTTGTTAACGCCTGGTTGTACCTGCGCAATATCGCACTGAGTGTTGATGCTAATCGTACCGTGCAGGCGCTCTTTGCTCATTAAAGCATGTTTGTTTTTCGTTTTTTGAAACTATTATTCTAAATAACTTACCTAGAGTACTATAGTACTAGTAGCAGTATTTTTTTTAACATGTGTCAAAATTGGCTAACAAAACTTTCCTAACCACAAATCAACCAAGCTCTAATTTTTTTTATAAACTGATAATTTTAATTGTTGAATTCGTGGCAACAATCAAGAGCATTGCTATTTAGGATTACAAACAAAGAAAAGAAGAACATCGCAAAATTGAGACATTTGTGAACATAGTAATGGAAGAAGTAGATACAAGCTAACATAGCACCCCGTATCCGCTGGATGTCGAGTGTCGGAACGCCTGTATACGTACTATCCGGATTTATTACTTTATAACCGTAACATATACAGATAAGTTGAAATTACATTAATTCACAAAATAATAAATACATATTTTAATTTGTAACAGAACTTGTAGCCAGACTAGGTGTATTGCAATAAAGTGCCTATCTAACCCTTAAATAATTACACGGCAAATTATACGATAGTTGTCCAGTCCTGTAATTAAAGAAAACGTTTACAACCCTGGAGGGCTATGAATGTTTTCTTGTTCTCGGGGTGTTATTACGAGCGTGTCCGTCAGCGCGTTTATGCCAGCGTAGCTCTTAAATGAACGAAACGATTATAATGTATGTAGTTTTTAATTTGAAGTTTGGATTAATCGATTCGTTTAGCAGTTAATACATAAGTTCTTTTTATAACGTCAATACCGCCATCTCGACAACATCGTCATGAATATTTGGACTTTAAACAAATAATTTTATAAATATGACAGGTACTTTTAACAGAACCACACGACCGGGTGACCGCGACGGTACTTTGTTTTTTTATACTTTTTGTGATGTCAGTGAACGGCACAGCACTATCGCCTTATCTTGGTGGTGGCTAATTATGAATCTTTTGGATTGGCTTTCTACATTAGGAGAGGTTATTGCGAAACTTTTTGCCGACCAGTCTGTGTCATTAGTGTACGTGGTGCGTGCAGGCGGAGTCGCGCGGGTACCCTACTTTCTATAATGATAGGCTTATAACGAGCGAGAGCGAGGGGCAAACCGGCAAATGCGCGTTTCCCTATAATTTTGTCAGGCTAGACAGATTTTCCAATCGAAACCCTCATGCTAAACACAG
Source organism: Narcosius parisi helen (assembly GCA_018250375.1). NCBI lineage: Eukaryota > Metazoa > Arthropoda > Insecta > Lepidoptera > Hesperiidae > Narcosius > Narcosius parisi. The sequence goes on from DWNM01000193.1 coordinate 4,954, forward strand.
GTCACCTAGCGGGGGGCATCGGATATTCTATTTCAACACCAAACCCCGAGACAGACATATAAGTATAGGTAGTGGCTAGTGAGTGTCCTATCATAAAACTATTTTTAGATCTCGATAATAGCTCTCTATGGGATCCAACGTATTGTATTTTTCGAACTGGAACCAACCACGCACACTCCCAAATTACATTAAAATCGGTTGAGCGTAGGTGTGCAAGTGTAATATTCCGGGTTTGTAGACCCGTCGCAGTGGTCGAAATTCGACCATAATTTAATTTATACGTAAAAAGTTTACTTAAACAACGTCCCTACTAAGTATTTTAACTATGCCAAATCTCACGTCTCCATGAGCGCAATATTCGTAAAATTTTACCTAGTTTTCCCCTCACGTATTAAAAACCAGTAAGTCCTCAGATGTGTATCCTTGACGTGCTGTATCTTCACGCCGGGAACAATAAATAGAAGTACGTACTTGGGATTCTGACCACCGATAGAAAGGCCCAGTTTCAACCACTCTGCCTTTATTTGATTGAGTTTTCTCATAAATGCGGTATTTATGGGAAAAAAGATTTACATCACAACTTTTTGATTATTTATTTAAACAAAAAAAGCTCAAATAGCTATGTACTTTATTATTTACTTAAAAGAAAACGTACATTAATTTTTGTGACCTTACCGTAACTACATTATTTTTTAATATAAGGGTGCCTACAAGCGGCTAATTAAGAAATTAGTATTGTTGTAGGCTAATTAAGCAATTAGTTGGTAGACTACTGTTTGGCATATCAAATGAAAGATATTGTTGTGAAGTATTTTACTATACTTAAATAGATAGATTAAAAATGATTTAATACCTTTATCCATGAACCCATTCAATATACAATATAAAATATATTTTTGTATTCTTGTCTCAAAATATTTCATTATACCTACATAATGCGGATGCATACAAAATAATTTGTGTGCCACCTTTGGTGTATCCGCTGTATTGAATTAATAATAACGCCAATAAGCAAATCACGCATTGTCATCTAAACCAGACGTGTGTGCAAAATTTCAGTTTAATCGGTTGAGGCTAACTGGTTTAAAGTTCAGATGCAAATTTTTACCTGCACATACTAACAAGGCAAGTTAAATAAAAGCTTGTAGAAATAGTTCTTTATGTACAGATTAAAGGAACACCTGCACCGAAGCGCAAGGGCTCTTTGAGCTATAAATAGGTATAGCGGTGTTACCACCACTATGGAAGTGCACTGATTCTTCGAGCTTTCAAAACTATTATTGATAAGACTATATTCCACTACACTATGTAGTTACTTTTATAATTACGTAATGCATTAAATTTCAGCACGTATTCTTTAACGTAACAGTTGTGTTAAGACAAATTAACAATTTCCACAACAACTGTTGACAAATATCTTCATGGCGTCGATATCTTTAGCTCATCAATTTAAAGTTAATTATCCGGAGATCATTTGTTGTGTGTCAGTTGTTATAATATTATACATTTCATAATTTTACGGGAACCATTACATAGTCCTTCGTATAAATTTTAATACGCTGCAGCTTTGTACACATATGTAGGTAACAACACCATCTATCGTGCCCAATGAAACTATTTGCTTAAAGCAATGAGTATGTGCACCATTTGGCAGTAAAATTATTTTCAACGCCATCTAGCCGCAATTGCCAAAAACTATATACGATAGCATAATTATTTCTTTTATTGGGATTATAAAATATTGTAAGTATTGGAAATTCAACAGAGTAAATGAGTAAAGATCGTTGGTACCATATAAAACCTTCTTAGGCAGGTCCATAATTCCTTAAATTATTATTTTTCGCTGAATTTGCTACGTACGAGCCTCTGTTATGCAATGTTTACTTTATTTTTGCTATATAGGTTATTCTAGTTATTACTATGTTTAAAAAGAAAACAAAGTTTAGAAATAAATGAGATTTGCCTGCTTATTCATAAGGTTGATCGCCCGCTTGTTGTAGGTTAGGTCGTCGTCTACGGTTTACGATTTTTATACTATTGAGAAATTATTAGAAGTTTCGGGAGATAAAACGTTCGCTTAAATTAGTTGAAAAACAAAAACTAACTTTGTTATAATTTTTCGATACATTTCTTAATATCAATGATACTTAATTTTCTTGTAATTATTTTCACTTCTCACAAAACATTTAGCGTATACTTTATATGCCCGTAGTGATATATGGTAACGGCGTACGAGGCATATCTTATATGATAAAGCAATGAGCACGCAAAGACCAGAAAAACACCATTACACCTTATCTCTATAGAAATTCGCTTCGAGCCAAATGTGTCTGCTTTGGATTTAGCTAATGTTATTGCAAAAAAGAACTTTCAGGAAAGGAAACTTGCGCTAAATATCCATGTAGATATTGAAATGAAATTTTATATTAATTCGCACGGTTAATGGTATTTACTGACTGATAATATATATTATTATAAAAGTTACTATAATTGTTTATTCTCGCAATGCGGCAATGCTGGTAGAAGAGACGCGAGCTGTGATCGTGATGCAGCAATGAATGCAACAGCTGTACTTAGTGAGACAGGATATATAGGAAATACAGTAATCAAAGCTATGGTTTCACGTAGACATGTCGCATAAGCATTACTCCCAGTCGCGCCTTGCAAGGGAAACTATTAGAGGTAAGTGTTGCAACACATACTCGATAGTTAAAACTGTCACAAATAGTCTATGGTAGCTAATTTTCTAAGCGATTTTCGGTGGATTATAAAATATAACAGCCAGGTTTGTAACTCGGAGATACTTCAGCATCCCTTTAATATACCTTTTTAATTCCCATTATTGGGTATATATCTCCTATCACTACTGAGGAGTGTGGAGTCAATCTCAATTGATAGATAGAAGTTCTGCACTCATTAATAAGACTTATAATTCATTCCGAGATGATTTTCAGACGCAATTACCTTTAAATCCGATGTTCTTCATTATTTTTCACAAATTGCAACAGAAAATGTAGTAGAACTCCTTGCAAATCAGTTGCAGGGCAACCACCGACACCCCTATTTTTATCTTAGGTGTAGTTATATTGTATAGAGATAACAATATAACTCATTTCAAGATTATCCTCAGGGGTTTACTGCATCCGTCATCTGTGACTTATCTTTAACTGTTGATTTTGATTTAATTGCAGATGTTTTTGGGCGGTAATGATTGTTTAACAAGAGGTGTGTTGCAAATTCATTTGATTCTGCTATGACATTACAATAATCTGATTGTACATATTTTATACGAAATTACTCACTGTGATTTATTTCCTATATTTTTGAATGCTAATACTGTTAAAATACTCAAATCGGATTATAATTAAACACATGACGCGAAACGGCTACAATTTTGCTTCTTGGCATTGTTTAGTATGGTAACCTCCGTCCGTTCCTATACCGGTCCTCGTGGGGTCGTCACGTGTATTAGGAGTTGGAATTCAGTCGTAGCGTTTTGCAAATAATGTCATAGTATTCTGTAGTGTACTACGTTATTGCCTAGAACTACATATTGTCTGAAAGGGACAATTAGTTGTCGTTTTCATTACATACGTTTAATCGAAAGCCTCTTAATAATAACAGTTTTTAGGTTATCGAATATGTCAAGATTTGTGGCGAATAAAGCAAAATCGTAAAGAATCGCTACGAATTAATTTCAACTCCTATTGATGGTTAGCGTCCGTAGCATCGGTACGTACTTGTAGTGTTCCGCGGCGTTCTCGAACTGTCCGAGGAAGATGTGGGAGTTGCCGAGGTTGCTGTTGGCGCGGCGCTCTGCGGCGCGGTCGCCGCAGTCGCGCGCGATGCGCAGTCGCTCCGTGTGGTAGCGGATGGCGCTGGCGAACTCGCCCAGCAGGTAGCACGTGTTGCCGAGGTTACCGCACGCGCGCCCCATCGCCTGACGGTCCCCCAGCGACCGCATCAGCTCCAGGTTCTCTCTTGGTACAATAAATACGACCTTTATTTATTTATATATCTATTGTTTCATTTCTAACAACTCGACAAAGTACAAGGAGCAAACTTAATGCCTCATGGCATTCTCTGCCAGTCGACCCCGGGTGACTGTAGAAAGTTTCCGGCAAGTGTAAATGTGTAAATGTTTAATGTATCTAGTGTCGTAGCATTATAATACTTTTAATTAAAAGACACGCATTGATTTATTTACAATTTCGTGATTTTTCAATACTTGTTCGATCGTTCCATTTAGACAATACCAGTTATGGATTTTTCAAAATAAACCAGTACTCAAGATTTCATTCAAACTGAAAGTATAGCACGAACTGACCTATTTGTAATCCATTATCGATAGCATTCATATTAGGTATGTTATTCAGATGCATGATCATGAGCCATGATAGTGAGGTAACTTTAGTTTAGAAACTTTTTAGCAAAACATGATTTTTTAAATTATAAAAAGTGCCTTAATCAAATTTTCTGTAATAAGGGCGAGTGTTGTATTGATTAATTTTACGTCTCTTTTGTAAGCTTACATAATGGTTTTCATATAGAAGCGGCCGACAGACATCTAATTTAAAAAATCTAACAGGCAATACAAAGAACTAATCATCACGTTCAATCTCAAGTCATCAGAGCCCAGGGGTACTTTCTCGAAGGAACTGCACGAGTGAAATAATTGTACGATCTTTGGAAAATTCGACGTCTGGTGACGGAGCAACGTACGCTACGTGGCCACCTTCTTAGCGAATAAGAATACCATACTACTCGACTAAATAAAATATATCTTCCAAAATAAATACAGATTATATTATAATAGAATACTTTGGAAGGTTGGATATCGCCCCGACAGATAACATTTTCAGCTTTAGCGCACATATTTGGCGATCGAACGGCCGACGGTAGAAATGTTGCGGCCAAGTATAAGAATCCACAAAACAACTTTAGAGCTTGGTTAAAGATGTTGTACTATACGATACTTATTATTACGTACCAATAGAGACATAAAACAATGGATGCTTTTATATAAGGAAACAAAAGGCGATTATTGCTACGCGTAGTAATTTCCTGCAGACGACCGCGAGGCAAATGAAACTGGAGGAGGCATTAACCCGTAGGAAGCAGCGATGCGAAGACGAATACATTCATTTCGTACAAATTATAAATCAATTACTAATATTTGCTAATCTATACAATACGTGAAACGAAAAGTTTACATACGTTTTTACGAATATTGCGCCGTCGGAGATGTGTCATAGTAAAGATCGTATTGCAAGGATCATTTTAATGGTCGAAATATAACATTAATTGTTGTCAATTTCAATAGATTAAACTTATAATTTTAATAAGGTACATACAGTCAAGTTGGGTAACTTTTAACACTTTTCTCCGATTTTTAAGGACACTGAGAAAATAATGTATGGATTGGACTGTTTTTAACAGTGTACTAAATGGTCGTTTATAACCGAAATTAGAATTATCTAACCAATATGATGATTTAGTACAAAAATGATTAAGAAATTAATGTTTTAGTGGCCATTCAAAGTTACAAGGACTTTCGAATAACTTTGAATTGTATTATACTTGACATCGAAAATTCTCTATCTCACTTATTATTTTATTTGGGTAACATTGTTTATTTAGTTTGGGTAACACGTTTATTTAGAATGAAACACAAGTAGATGGCGCTAACAGAAAAAGGCGCTAAAGTTTTAAAAACTCTTTCACAGAGGCCAATTTTCTGACACATTTAGGATTGAAAACATCTAAAAATGTTGTTTCATATAATTATTTAAGTAATTATGCTACTTAAGAGTGTTTGAAAATAATATAAATGTTCGATTAGATTGAAATGTTATTTCCCTTTAATAGCCAGAATGTCACTTCCCTTTAAGGAAACACTTACAGCCAAAAAGTGTGTTGAAATAAAATGTGACTTAAGTGATTTTTGAAATTACCAATTAAGTTGTTATATTTATGACGGTCTTCCTATGATGCTAATCATGGGTACTGCTGAATCGTTTTTAAAATCCGTCAATCCGTTTGGGCTGTAAGGCGTGCCAAAGAATGAGTCATACCTACATACATACATACAAACGCTAGAAAAACATTATCCTCCGCAGTTTAGTAAAAAATATGTGCGCCTGTTATAACTTCCATAGCTATTTTTAAATCTTGCAATATTGTGTAAAAAGGTTTGCAGGAAAAATACGAATCTCTATAACAATATACATATAATATACTAGCTGACCCGGTGAACTACGTACCGCCTTAGTGTAAATGGTTTTTGTTGGTTCAGATTTCTAAGCATGATGACGACCGATCCAACCGTTGTAAATGCCCAGTGGAAAACCAGACACATCCAATGAATTTAAAAATTGAACGTGATCGTTGGTTGTTGCATCTTCGTTTGGTAAAAATCTGTCATGTGTTAAAAATTGATTCACATAGAACTCTTTTTGAATGTCAACATCTACCACCTCTTTGAAAGGTGTTTCGCAATGGACAAGAAGCCTCGAATGAAGCTCCATACGTGTGCATATTTGCATCTTTGCATTTCGGAGATTAGATTGTATGAACCATACAAGACAGAGACAGTGGTAATGGTATAAGCGTTGATCAGTATGGGAATGGCGCTAGCCAAATTAACACAAAGAAATCTTTAATCGTATTCTTACCACTAAGAAACTTGTATTTTTATTGGGTACCCGTTGTCGACAGTAACAGCTTATGACCTAACAAAATTTTTATTTCAAAATGTATGTTAAGGGATATAATTTTCAAAATGAAGTTATTCGATTTCTGGCTAGACAAATAGATATTTAAAAATCTAATGATGAAGGTTTAGTTTTTATCAAAATAACTCCTTTCTCCTCCATTTTTATCTATAATTTAAATTTCACAAGAAAAGAAAAAAAGGTAGGAGTAAGACAAATTTACTTCCTACTGATATTATAAGTTTGTGAGTATGGATGACTGTTTGTTTCTCTTACACGTAAATGATATTGGATGTTTGTTTATGACCTGGATTAACATATAGGATACTTTTTGATGCGGCAAACCACCCGGGTGGAGTCGTGGGCAAAAGCTAGAATACCAATACGTGAAGCGATAACTTTAGGTACATTATGACGAATATTGCGCGCACGGGGAAGTGTGAGATTGAGAATATTTAAAGTTGATAGTAGATAAGGTGTACAAGGGTAATTTATATATAATATGTAAATTTTACACTTGATCAAAAAAATGTACCGATACTAGATAACAAATTATCGATAAAAAATAGAAAGATTTTTTTTTATGTCAGCTATTTCGAAAATAGAGGCATCTTAATTTTTTTTTTAGTAAAATTCTCATCTTTCGGTTTTAAATTTTTTTCTCTTTAAGTAAACGGTTTATTTTTTCAAAGTAGTCTTTATTGGAAAGCTAAAAAAACTGACTATCTACAAAAATTTTGTTAAGATGTTTCTTAAAAAATACTTTTATTATTATAATTTGATCTGTAACTTCATAACTAGCACATTGAGGTTACTTTTTTAATAAGTTTTATTAAACTACATGATTTACTCTACAAGTTGTCCGAAATAACATGGGTTCTATCTCTTTTCATTTTTAAAATAATTACTGTTTAAATAAGTTAAGTAATCTCAGCATGAAAGTAAAAAATAATCTAGTAATGATTTAATTGACATAAGTTATGAAGTAAAACAAAAAAAAAATACTGGCATAAAAATAATCTTTCTATTTTTTATCGATAATTTGTTATCTAGTATCTATACATTTTTTGATCAAGTGTAAAATTAGCACATTGTATATAAATTAAATTGTCAGCGACGGGTTTTAAGGAAAAAAGTTCTCTAAGGTGCGTGAAGTTTATCAATGTGTACATGGCCAGCGCGGTAGACTATTTTTTTTTTTTTTTTTTTTTTTTTTTTTTTGGTGAAATT
>DWNM01000194.1:0-12895 GCA_018250375.1 Narcosius parisi helen
CAGTAGCCACTTACCATCAGGTGGACTGCATGCTCGTTTGTTACTTCCATGTTATAAAAAAATATATATATATGTGACTGGTGATAGGGCGAACTGTAATGCATAGGTAGGTCGCTCCTAAATAGAAATTCTAAAATAATATACATACTTACGTTTAAAGGAGGTGGAACCGTTTGTGGTTCGACTCCGGAGGCACCAGCGCCATACCTATTTCTGCTTAATAACAGCAGTGTTAAGTGCTGCGGTATTCCGGTTTGAAGGGTGTGGTAAGGGAGACAGTTATCCGAGGCGTTCTAATTCAATCCTCAGGACTAGCAACGCATCTATGGTTAACTCCGGACAGGGCCCTTAATGTTATTTGGACATGATTATAGGTGTCCATGGGTGGAAATGATAACTTACCTTCAGTTGAACTGCATGCAGGTACGCCTATATTATAAAAAACCCCATGACGGAAATAGTTACGAACATTGTTAATAGAATACAGGTAGGTACACATAAAAGTACTTTTATACTTTTCCAGTTCCTAGAAGATCTTCCTGGAAGAAATCTGAGAGAAATTTAAGGCTTTTATTTTAGTAAGGTTTATTCTTAATACGTTGACAGTTCTCAAATGTTTCATTGTATCCATAGAGATTATCCATACAGGAACTTATAAATGAAATAGGTATGAAAAGCTGGTTTCGATATATAAATAACAAGATCACAAGTTAACGTAGAAGCAAATTAAGTATTTAGCAGATTAGAAATCTTTACAAAATCTAAGTACTTAATATAGACTTTTGCTTCGGCTTTGAACTTTGACTTTTCCTAAGAAATTGAATTACTCAGTAAACTCCACTGCGGAATTCGCGCCTCTACCATATTTGAAATATTTCATTTTATGCTAAAAACTCGGTATATGACGCCATTTCTTAAACTCGCTGAACGTTATTACGTCTCATTTAAATTCAACCACTTATTTCATGACGTCAATGCACGCCTCTGAAGGCATGTCCTAGAGTACGACAAAGTCGGTAACGCGATGTGATACGTACTAGTCGACCGATCGCACTGGTCGTTAATTGAAATTTAGTTTATACATAAAAAATATCCTTGCACACCCTTTTACTACACAAAATCTCACACATCTCCGTGTATGCTAAATTCATAAAAATGTATCTAAAACTTTCGCTTCTCGTATTAAAATAGATTAATGACGAAAAAACTTTAAAGAGATTTCTGTTTGTTAGAGATTGATTAAAAGGCTTATCTTATTCTTGTCTCATTGCTGTAGCACTTACTACTACTGATATAAAGTGGTTCAACCCTTTGTGGTTAGACTCCGGAGGCACCATCGCCACATCTTTTTCTGCCTATAGCAGTATTAAACCCTGGTTTGAGGGGTGTGGTAAGGGAGACATGCTTATCCGAGGCATTCTGACTTAGTCCTCTGAGGTAGCAACACATCTGTGGCCGACCTCAGGCAAGACTATTATGTGAGGTTGATTAAGGGTATTCATGAGCAGCAGCGGCCGCTTACCACCAAGTGGACCGCAAGCTTGTTTGTTACTGCTATATTAAAAAACTCCAAATTGAAATGAAGTCCTGCTAGAGGTCGGTGACAGGCCAACAAAGCAATGGCGTAACGTGGATGCGTCTTGACACTTTGCGCAAAGAGAGAAAAGGTTCTTCTGTTTGAAAAAATATGCTAAGGACCCCCTTAGCATATTTTAGCTTCCCTTAGCGTAAGTTAATAAATTCGGTCCCCTGACCGAATTTATTAACTTACGCTATCATCCCTGGTCTAATCTAGTTTAAAGTCTGTTGTTAACAGACCTGACTACAGCGAAAGCTAAACGTGACAGATACGACATTGTGTAAATGACTGTAAATTTTTACGTTGATAAAGATAACTAGGTAAATAGAAAGTCTGGAAACTGATTTACATGTTTTTAACGTGATATTTTACAAAACAGAGAAATACTTCAAAATATGTTTACATGAACACAGCAGTCTTTCCTGTGACTTGTGATGCGTTAAATATAACATAACGAAATACAATATTATCTCTTATTTTTTCCCCCAAATACAATACCCCTAAGGGTTGATTGATCAAAAACATTTAAAGAGGAAAATTATTTGTAATCATCAAGTAAAATATTCATAGTAGGTACTTACTTCGAAATCGACAGATTTTAAAACAAATTTTTAATACTTTTAGGGGTGGCATATCAAAAAATCATTTCATAGTGGATTCTTTCATTATAAAATAATCCATTGCCCAATTTCATGATCCTAGCTTCATGTATGTATAGAAGACTAATAAATATTTTCGACTAAGGACAATTAGAAATTGATTGACAGCAATACAAATAAAAATGATAAGGCGATAAACAAACCACGTGCACTTCACGAAGGTTTCATCGTTGCGTAATTATGCTTCAGGTTTCATAATCGTGTTAAACAAGATAAAACAGTAAAGTGGGTTAGGTTAAGTGCCGAAGTAGGTGCGTGTAAATATTTTGTTGCAGTGAAACGAAAAGAATGGATTATTCATCTATTATCGTCACAGAAAGTCGGTTACAGGGTCAAAGATTGCGCAGGTATCTTAGGTTAGTGTATCGTGTGATACTTTTACCGTTGGATGAGTGATGGTAGTGAATTCAGTTTTCCACTGCTGGGAATAGGTCTTTTCTCGAAAGGTAATACCGAGCAAGGAAATGATCACCTTAACAGTATCTTTGAGATTCATTGATTGATACTTTGGATGATATTCCATATTTATTAAGAGTTAGGTTTAAAAAATATGAATTCAAAATTATGTTCCTTAAATTTCAAATATAAATTTTGTTAATTGATAAGCTCTTATAGCCGACAACAGGTAACCAATTAACACAAAACAGGTGTTAATTTGGCCAGCGCGATTCCCATGCTAATCTACGATTATACTATTGCCACTGTTTTTGTCTTCTGAAATGAAATGAAATGAAATGTTTTTTTATTTGTTTCGTTTTTTTTCAATTGCCATTCATTCTTACAAACAAATAAGCTAGTTCCAGTATCTTATGCTAGGATACGCTACACTTTAATATGTGGACTCATTAAAATTATAAGATGTATATTATTAATCGGTCCCAAGCTGCTTTATCTTCCATATAATCAGAGATTTTGTAATATGTTTTACGACTAAGTTTCAGTTTAATCAATGCTTTGATCTTTATTATTGACAAATTTCTGATGTCGTTAGGAATATATGACTCTCATTCGGTTCTACGGATTTTTCTTATGAATTTATTCTACATCTTAATGTACCTTCATAAATACGATCATATCCTAATTTTAATGTTCAAAGGATAAAACAAATTTCATATTTGAGTTATTTCATTCCTTTCCAAAGGAAATTACATTTGTACTCGTTGGTACCCGTATTTCCTGAAGCATATTCCGAACAACTTTTTTGAGAGTTGCGAGGGACTTCTAATTGTATCCACGTTAATTTGAGACTATGTGCCTACTGCTTGTTTATTTTCCCCTCAAATCCTAATTGCATGAGCTCTGAAAGAGATTTGCATGGCAAAGTCACTTTCAGGCCATCATTACGACGGTTCAATTCGGTCGCATTTAGGAAGGCCGGTTTGCAAAGGGTCGACAACGCAGCCCGACCGCTTGTGTTACACGGCTCACACCAATACGTACACAAACATTCCTTTGTACAGTATGTACATCCAGGTACACTACGTTCTTTGTGAAGTACATCTAGGCACCCTGCGTCCTTTGTGGAGTACGTCTAGGTAACTCGATAACGAGGTAAAACTCTTAGGATTTCTGCCTGAAACGCGAACCACCTTTAAACTTGTGGGTTCGAGCAAGAACTCTTTGAACATTTTTCCATTTAAGGCGTGAACTCAATTCGGAATACGTGCTGTAATTGCTTTACAAACTTTTAACTAAATTATATTTCAGATTGATTATTTTTCGAAGTTGAGCACCTCTAACTCGACGACCCGCGCGGCTGAGCGGTTACCATACCGGTCTGACGCGCAGAGGATTCCGGTTTCGATCCCCGGTCAGTCAGACATCTAAATGATGAATTTAGATTTCTGTTCTGGGTCTGGGTGTTTATGTATTTGTTTATGTGTGTGTCCATGGTACCCGCGACACAGGGAAACCTAGTGTGGGGCTGTGAGTGTAGAAAGCGTCTATATAAACTTTAAATACAAAAATTAATATAACACAAATACACAACTAATCCGAATCCAACTACTCTGATTACGATCCAATAAGCAAGTAAATCGAGCCGAGAAATTCCTTTACAGCAAAACGATCCCAAACAAAGGGAGGTGGAAAAAAGCTCTTGACAAAACATATGAAAGAACAACAAGAATTTTCCATTATGTTCGATGGACGTACGTTATTTTATATTCGCGTAAGATTTTCATCAAGTGTGAGTTCACGAAATTGTAGATTATTGGATCGGATAGTTTGACAACCACTGCACAAACTTCCATTGCAACGTCTTTCCGAAAATTGTCATTATCTGTTTAACCTACATTTTTTTCAATTTGCATAACTCAAGGATGGTAGTATTTTGTTTTTATAATTGAACCTAGCGAGTGAGTAAGCGGCGATAGCCTAGTGGTTGAAACGCGGCCTCTTGATCGAGGGATCCGAGGTTCGAATCATAGGGACGCACCTTTGATTTATCAAGTTATATGCATATTAGAAATTAACCATCACTTGCTTTAACGATGAAGGAAAACACCGAGTGGAAACCTACATATCTGAGAGATTAAAATAAATGGTATGTGAAGTCTACCAATTCGCACTTGGCCAGTGCGTGGGACTGGAGCCTAATCCATGTCATTCTGAGAGAAGATCCGTGCCCAGGAGTGGGACAGTAATGAGTTAATGATGAACCTAGCAATACGGTTACGCGTTACCTGATTAAAATTGGTCACGATGCTTTTGAAAATTTGTAACATCAGAAGAGTCACCAATGTATTGAAAGAAAGAAAGAAAGGTTATTCGCGATAAGACAATCACACAAAACAATTACACAAAACAACTTACCTAATTAACAACCACCTTACCACACAAAATATTGCAAAGAAATGAGATGAACAAAAATAAAAACGTAATCAGTGTTTGATAAATTACGTATAAAATAACACAATCATTATAGTATGTAGCCATGCTGCAGTATATCGAGAAAGGGCCGGCGCTAAGCTTATGCGGAGTCCACAGACCGCTGCGCTGATTGATATTGCTGGCTTGGAAGGAGAGCTCTTGTTAAGTACCTTAAGTCAGCATCCAAGGGATACCTTAGAAGAAAGTTCATTCCACATCTTGCACGATCCGCAAAAATATGATTTTCCTATAGTTTATTTTTCTGAATCTCCCCCTTTTAACTTTTAAAAAAATAGATACGCAGAACGGTTATTACGCAGGAGTAAATTTAACTACTACCCAACAAGTTAAGATTAATTCAATGGATTCTCATTATCAATAACAATAATTAACTGTTAATCGGCGCAAATCTACATACAGACCCTGTAATCACAAGTATACTGTTACAAACAGATTAACTACCTAGTTAATTGATGTTTATCATGTTTCAAAGAGACCAGCCCCGAGCTTGTGTAGATCTTAACCGGTCTACACAGTTAAACTACGTTAGGCGCGGTCGGTAGTTGGGTAGGCGAGCGGTAGTACGATAAAAGCAGTAAACGCAGTTTTTCTTACAGTCCACGTCATGGTAAGTGGCCACTGCCGCCCATGGACATCTCGGAGTATAATTTAATTTATACAAAAAAATATCCTTGCACACCCTCTCTACTATGAACATTAACTATACTAAATCTCACTCTTCACCGTGCACCCAATATTCGTAAAAATGTATCTTAAGCTTTCGTTTTACGTAATTATATATAGATAGATAGACAGGTAGATTAGGCAGAAATTATCAGAAATGTTATGTTACAAGTATACTGTTACAAACTAGATTAGGTATCTAGTAATTGACGTTGCTCACATCATATTACCCCACAGTACCCTATGAGGATATTGTTTCATCGATTATGGCCAAACTTTTGGGTCGAGGGAATTGGGTTAATTTGCTTATGATGATAATATTAGGAGTCAGATGGGGCCGACAATATGAATACTAATTTAACCATCGTAAAACTAAATTTTACCCATAATAACCCACTTTGTGATAATGAAATTTTGTATAAACCAAACTAAATAAAGTAACGGTGTGTTTATAGTGCTAAATATAGTAGCAAATGAGCATGTAGTCCACGGGATGGTAAGTGGTCACTGCCGCCCATGGACATCTGTAACCAACTCCATATAGTACAAGGGTTCTTCATGAAGGTGATCACTGACGCATTGCTACTCCTGAAGACTAAGATGGTCGCCTCGTATGTAAGTCAGCCGGCATGCACACCCTTCCACCGAAACGCAAGAATTGCTTCACGCTAGAAATTGGTGTGTCGGTGGTACCTCCCCGTTCGAACGATACTCCAAAGTCGATCACAGATGCGTTGCTATCTCTAAGGACTAAGTTGGAACACCTCGCATAAGTATCTCTCCCTTACCACATCCTTCAAACCATAAACAGCAGCGCTTAACACTGCTATCATAAGGAAGAAATTGGTGTGGCGTTGTTGCCTCCGGAATCGAACCGCATAGGGCTCTACCACTTTCGACCTATCTAAATTGTCTAATTTCCAACTTATATAGGCAAAAATTGGGTAAGGTCAGAACAAACGATAAACGAAAACGCTTTGCAAAGCGATGGTAGAGTTAATACACTAACCTTACGTTTAAAAATTTAAATTTAAATAGTTTTAATGTTGACCCTTAGTGTGAGAGACTAATCCACTTACCAGGTTTATACAGTGATAAACATCTGAAATTCTAAACCATAACTCTAACAACGTGGTAAAACCAACAGTAGCTGTTATTTTTAACCTTTAATTGTAAAACAGTGTTACAGTTCGCTTATCAGCAAATTTATTGCCCCAACAAAAATATAATTAGTCAACAAAGAACGATTAAGTGAACAAGGAGAATTCTTTATGAATAATAATAAAGATTTTGTACAAAGAAAATCGAGTAAGTATTTGTTCCCTTAATTTTGCAGACTATTATTATAGATGACGGTAAGTCGCTATAGATGACCGAACTAAATTGACTGCTAATTGCTTCTTTTATGATACAGTCATACACACATTTGTATAAATAAATTATAGTTTATAAAACTTAAAATACACGCTTTAATGAGCAATTGATCTAAAGCGCGCCTACATAATTATGGAAGGCATCACCGCTCGGTGCAACATTGCGCTGTTAAGTTTTCAGGCGTATACACAAGTAATTATTTTCTTACATCCTGATGATCCTAGGCTGAAAATCAAGATAATGTTATTAGATTTTTTAAATTAATCAAATGTTTTAAGTCGATGAAAATGACGTTAGAAAAATTCGTAAATACATTCAGGTGAAGTTAAAGCCTATAGAAAGTTGATTTAAATGTAAATAGATTTAAATATTTCCTAACTTTATAACAGTGTATATCTTATAAGAACTTTCTAAGATATTCCCAGTAGCGTGGCGTCTAAATATAACAGTAGTGAGCTTATCAGAAGTTTCCTTGCTTGCAGCGGTCCACAATGCACGGCTTAGTTCATTAATGGGATTACTAAGTTCGCTGCTTTATCAAAGCGAGAGTCAAAGGGTTTGGGAACTAAGTTAAGACGTTACTGGTATTGTCAAGCGGTGAGAGATAAGCGATAGGCCATTTGTATGGTTGTGGTTTTAGTGTAGTGATATCATAGATAAAGTTAGGATGAAAACTACTTCGCAACAAACCGCTACTAACATGTATGATTTTTTAACCTCATATTGAACATGGTTCATGTGGTGATATACGTATATTGAGCGCCGACTTCAGAAGTAAGTAGTAAACCAACATATATATCATAATTACATATATTGTTTTCTACTTTTTAATAACATGGAAGTCGGTTATATCTTATTGTTAATTTTTTTTTTCGTGTAAGCAATATAGTTAAGCCTTTCGGGGCCTTCGTTAGGTCTGGGGCCCTGAGCACGGGCCTCGTATGCCCTTAAGGTAAAGACGGAATAGTATATGGGGTTCATTAAAGATGTCTATGGGCGGGAGTGACTGTTTACCATCAGATAGACTGTAAGCGCGTTTGCTACTGCAATCAACTTCAATATTTTTTTCCTGTACTTAACATCCGTATAACTGCTTGAATAGTCACTTTTGATTTTGTTTGGCTTGTATTGTGAGCACATAATTGAAATCTTATCTTTAATCGACACTTTATCATTCATATTTGCGGTCCGCGTCTACTAATGGTTTCATTTGCATGTCATATTTGTAGAGCAAAAACGTATTACAATCTGATAAACAAAATTGATGTGTCTGTCTATAGCTTTTAATCCATTCCTTTCAAATATTTATATTGTAATCATAGATATAGGATAAGAAAAAAATGAAAACTCTATAAATAAAATAGGCTATTACAATAATTATTAAGTAGACTATAATATTAAGCAGTTCTAGCCTAGCGCGGTCTCTCGATCGAGGTGTCGAGGTCCGAATCCCAGGCACGCCACGCACCTCTGATTTTTCATTGCGTATTAGAAATTAATTATCACTTGCTTTAAAGGTGAAGGAACATATCGTGAGGAAACCTGCATACCTGAGAGATCTTCAAAAAATAATCTCAAAGATATGTTAAGTCTACCAATTCGCACTTGGCCAGCGCGGTGGACTATGGCTTAATCCTTCTCATTCTGAGAGGAAACCCGTGCGCAGCAGTGAGACAGTAATGGGTTGTTGTTGATGATGATGATGATGACGATAGCATAATGGTTCGACTTCTGGTCTTGCAAGTCTTAGATTTGAATGCTAGGTACGATACTCCTATTTCGATGTTATCCATACCCATGTATTAGAAATTTTATTACTTGATTTTTAAGAAAGCTTAAAAAAGCCTTTATGTCTAAGAGTTTTTTGAAACAAGTTCTCAATGGTGTGTGAAGTCTATTAATCCGAACTTGGCCGTTCGTGGCGGATAATGGCCTAAAACCTTTACGTTTTTAGCGGAAACCCATGCTCATGAGTGAAGAATCCCTATTCATTCTTGATGTCCTAATCCTAATATTATAAATGCGAATGTAAATTTATTTGATACGCGTTCACGCTTCAACTACTCAACGGCTCGTGAAGAAATGTTGATCACGCGTTGTCAGGCGTCCAGAAAAGGTAATAGGATTCCTTTCATCCCATAAAAAGTACTGTTCCCGAGCAAAACGAATTTAGGGTGCTTTTATAAATTCATTTTTTCAGGTGAAAACGGATTTGGACGCAGATGACACTGACCAAGATTAATTTTAATAGAACACGACTATCTAAATAGAAAAATTCGTCAAAATCGTCAGAGCCGTTTCGGAGAAACCAATTAGGTACATACAAAAAATACGTATATATTACTATATACTCGTATATATATTACATTTACAACTACTCAACTAGAATTACTCAAAAACTAGTGATCTGATTTGGATAGGGTTTTCGTTGTTCAGATACAGACGATATGATACGACTTTTGAAATGGGTATCAAATTATTTCATTGTCATTGAGTGTCGTGATATCTAAATGATGAAATTAGATTTTTTTTCTGGGTCTTGGTGTTTGTGTATTTGCCTATGTGTGTGTCCATGGTACCCACGACACAGCGAATCCTAGTGTGGGTCTGTGAGTGTAGAAAGCATTGAAAACGTCGTGAGCGAAGCCGCGGGTTTAAACTAGCAATAAATACAATAACTAATAACTCAATAAGCCCAGATCTACAGCTTTAATAACCGTTCCTGTCGGATACAGCAGAGCAGGAACATATTGAAGTGAAGGTAGGTATTCGATCGCTGAACCTAATCTTATAACGAAATTCCCTCAGGACTAAGTCGGAAAGCCTCGTGTGCTCGTTAGTGCTACTGCATGACCTAGATATGTACATAGTTCTGACTATAGAACGTAAGTCGAACCGTGTATAAATAATTTTAGTCGCTTCGTAACTCTCTATGGAAAAATACATTAAAATAGATAAACAGTTTAATTAAACCTTTTGTGGTTCGACTCCGGT
Source organism: Narcosius parisi helen (assembly GCA_018250375.1). Classification (NCBI taxonomy): domain Eukaryota; kingdom Metazoa; phylum Arthropoda; class Insecta; order Lepidoptera; family Hesperiidae; genus Narcosius; species Narcosius parisi. The sequence continues at coordinate 10,162 of DWNM01000194.1, forward strand.
GGCACCACCATCACCTATTTCTGCTTAATAACAATAGTGTTAAATGTCTAAGCATTATATTGAAAGAATACAATTTTATAATCTCGAAAAAAAATGTCTTAAAGGCAAGATATCATAGTTAGTGTTCAACGATGCTGTATTCTGGTTTGAATGGTGTGGTAAGGGAGATTATTCGTAGCAAATGCATTTGAAATTAGTGAACATGGGTAGCAACGCATCTGTGGCCGACCTCGACTCTTATATGGGGTTCATTACAGGTGTCCATGGGCGACAGTGGGTACTTAGCATCAGGTGGACTGCATGCTTCTTTGCTACTTTTTTATAATAAAACAAAACAACTAGAAACTAGTGATTATTACAAAAACAAATAACCCGACTGCGTAAAAAAACATGCTTATTTATGTGGACATCAATTTACGTGGATCCAACGACATCTCATATGTTAATATCCGTTAAGACCTTTGGATTGTAGGACGCGCCAAAGGTTGAGACATACATATATACGATTTAGATTAAACAGCAGTCATAGCCTAGTGGTTGAAACGTGCCCTCTCGATCGAGGGGTTCGAGGTTCGAATCCCAGGCACGCTCAACAGTATGTGAAGTCTACAAATTCGCACTTGGCCAGCGCGGTGGACTATACGTAATCCTTTTGAGAGAAGACCCGTGCCCAGCAATGGGTTAATGATGATGATAATTATTAATGAGTAATGATGATAATGAATAATGATAATGAGTAATGATGATACTTACAATCGCTCGAAAAATATTACCCTCCGCAGTCGGCTAAAAATAAACACCATACACGTATTTAGTGATTATGTAATAACAATTTAATAAAGGCGCTTAATTGGCATCGTACCTCGGAGACGAAAGGTTACCATTTGACAAATTACTGTAAGTCTTTGTTAATCCTTGCTCGAAGTTAATTCGGTAAAGGAGTGAAATACGATTCCGATACAATCAGCTTGATTTATTAACGTGCGAGTAATTGAAAACATCATCAGTCTTCGGTAATTTGGTATTCAGTTACTGCTTATAGTCGGAACACTGTATCATGTAGTTCTTAATTTTATTGTTGTATGCCGGTTTGATGTTTATTGAAACTATTTGGATTTGGAACTATTTTGAAGAAATTGGTGTGAAGGTGGTGCCTCCGGAGTCGAACCACAAAGGGTTCTTCACCTTCAAAGGGTCGTTCACCACTTTCAAAGTTTTAAAAGTGTTGTGTTATTATTTACTAGTCTAATAAATTCATAGCCTTCGCTTACAAGCAATACGTGTTAAGGCATCATTGAACGCATAACTCATTACCATAAATGTTGCTCAATAGCCTACCTCTCTCGTCCGACGTATTGTTCAAACTGTCAAAGCGAGAGCCCATTAAAGATTTTAGTTCCTTATAGCATTGTTGATAGAAAATAATAAATTGTCCCATAAGGAAATAAAACCAATTAGTTTGAGTAATCAGTGTTTTGTTAAGAATTATCAACACACACTAAAGCAGTGATAGCCTAGTGGTTGAAACGAGACCTCTCGAGCGAGGGTTTCAAGGTTCGAATCCCAGGCATGCACCCCTGATTTTCAAGTTATGTGCGTATTAGAAATTAATTATCATTTGCTTTAACTATGAAGGAAAACATCGTGAGGAAACCTACATTTCTAGGACATCTTTAAAAAAATCTCAAAGGTATGTGAAGTCTACCAACTTGCACGTGGCCAGCATTGTGGACTATGGCCTAATCCTTCCCATTTTGAGAGGAGACCCGTGCCCAGCAGTGGAACAGCAATGGGTTGATGAAGAATATATATATATAAGAATTGCTCGTTTAAAGCATAGGATTACTAATAATAATCAATCTTAACATTCTTAACCAATTTTTACCTACCAAGGTTCGATTTTTATCAATTTTTCTTGGTGATAAGTGTAATATTTCGAAAGATGGTTGGCAAACATTGGCACCAATATTTACTACTAGTTTTAACAAGCGGCTTCGCACGCGACGAAAGATCAATGACAATACATATCGTATAGAATACCCGAATAACGAAAACCCCATTCAAATCGGATCAGTAGTTTTTGAGGAAATGCCAGTTAAAACATTATTAAAACAAACTTACACCTAACCTAAAAGATAGACAGTCCCTGGGTTTTACTGCATAGCTCCCGTTCCCGTGTGACTTCCGGGATAAAAACTATCCTATGTCCTTTCTCGGGTCTCAAACATCTTTGTACAAAATTTCAAGAAAGAAAGAAGAAGAGAGAGATAGGCAGATAGACAGAGTTACTTTCTCATTTATAATATTAGTAGGGATATCGTACAAGATTTTATCGGCATTAGTTCACATTGTATGGACAGTGTCACATGCAAACATTAATTAAAAGAATATGACCCCATTTGTCATAGTCACGCCAATGTCAAGATTGGTGATGCCAAAATATTTAAGGACAAGTTTATTTTTCTTTATCCGGTATCACGACCCTGTAGTAAACCTTTTATTACTCAGTGTTTTAATAAAACTAGTTAGGCGACTGAAACTGAGACTCGTCGTCAACCCATTACTGTCCCACTGCTGGACACAGGTCTCCTCTAAGAGAGGGGTTAGGCCATAATCCACCGCGCTGGCCAAATGCAAATTGGTAGACTTCACGCAAGCTTGAGATCTTTTTTTTAAGAACTTTCAAGCGTGCAGGTTTCCTCACGATGTTTTCCTCCACCGTTTAAGCAAGTGA
>DWNM01000195.1:0-12894 GCA_018250375.1 Narcosius parisi helen
GGATTGAGCTCCCACTCTTACCGCCCGCAACCCCGAAAGCCCCCCTTTTAGTCGCCTCTTACGACAGGCAGGAGATACCATAGCCCATACCTGGTAGTAGATTAAATAATAATCCACACTCTAAAGTAGCCAATCGTTGACACTACTGTTGGGCACAATGCACAGGGAAATTCAGCTTTTATAAAATGACGTAAGTCTGGCGATCGCTGGCTCTAAATCTATTAATAGTAAAAATTTAAGAGATTCTAAAAACCTGTATTTCTGTTTTTTTTTCCTATATATACATACCTTATAATACTAGTATACCTCATAGTATTAACCAGTCTTCTGGCCTTTATTCTTGAGTATGTTACTGATGCACTATTTTTTTTTAATATATTTTAAAGCAGTAATTTGTTCCAAAAAATAGTGGATTGAATTAACTTTTACTATATCTCATTGCGATGATACATTAAATGTATGATTTATTCACTGTATGTCAATAATTTTGTCATTTTATTGCTCCTTTAAAGCGCACCTCATTATCATTAGGTATATGTTAAAAGAATATTTGTATAGTTATAATAATAGTTGAACTATAACTTGAATGAAAGATTACTTGATTAAATTAAGTATGAATAATATTTAAGAATCAAGTTTGTAAATATTTTGAGAAACATATTTTGTTAACTGCAGCTGGCCCGGAGGCCTTGGAGGTTTTCATAAACAAGGACATAACAGACACCATACAGATCTGATGTAGGTACTACCGTGTTTTTATACATTTTTACTTTCATAAGCACCGATACGGGTGGCTTCCATTGAACGAGCAATAAAGTGAATCAATAATTGCCTTATGTAAGTTGTTTTCCATTGAGACACCAATTATACCAATTCATCTTTTCAGGTCTTAAAACCCTCTAACACATTACTCAGTCGGCTCTCCAGATTGCTAAAATTAACGACAGCGGAAGATGTTGCGTTTTCATTGGTATTGAAACGCACCTCGTCGAAACCGGAAATTGTTTCATTCGCTAAGCAGCACTTAAAGAAGAGATTTCTAGATCTAGTACAGTGTTATTTAGACGCAGGTACGATAGCATCGAACATTCGTATTCTTTCATAAACAACTTGTACTTTATAACAAATTTAATGGAGACATTACAAGAATATATATTTTTTTCAGAACGTGGACATCAAGTGGAGCGGGCAGGCCTTCAGGAATGCAGCCCTGAAGTTTTGCAAACTCTATTGACTAGTCTGGCGAACGATAATTTCCAGTTAGCCGCGGTAACGAAGGACCTGTTTTTGAAAAGATTGCGAAGTGATTTTCCTCGAGAAGTAGTGCCAATAGTGTTGGCACCGCTATTGTACCCAGACGACACGCAGACACCACTCGAAGAAATGACTACAGCGGACGATATGGCCGCCGCCATGTTGGATACCTCTCTAGTAGAAGTTATTCGAGACATGGGGTACGCTTTCACTAGCACAGTTGAAGACTGTAAAAATCACATGCTAAATTTCGGTGCACGTGAACCCACATCGATTGACGTAGCCAAGATGATATCGATGATGGTGCGATATCAAGTTTCAAAGGATGGACCCCAAATACAAACACCTGGAAACTTCTGGGTGAACCATGAGGGGAAAAAGACACCTATTCCTACAATTACAGGTGAAACCTGGAATGCCGATATTTTCGTTCAGACCCTTAAAGAGTTGGCATCTAATCTGAATTGGAAAGAAGTTATTTTAAATCTTGATCATCCGGAATTTATTGTTCCTGACAGACAATCTTTGAATTTACTTTTCACGATACTGCGTTTGGGTCTGCAAAGTGCTGGCTATCCAAGCAACATTTTCCCAGTGGAATATCTCTGTCGGCGATGGCAAAATTTGGAAGGCCAAATGAGTCTGATTTCAAACATACTAAAATACCCAGATATATTTAGCTTTGCAGATCACCCTTTCCATCCTGTGTCTATTGATATACTAAAATCTCCACCAGAATCAGATAACAAAGAAATATCGACCTGGCGTGGTCTTTATTTGATTGAATTACTGTTATATCTTTCTGAACGTGGCTACTACATGCAAGTACACGAATTATTTAAGTTTCCACTGCAGCATTGCCCTGATATTTTACTGTTAGCTTTATTACAAATCAGTCCACCTGTAACAGTTCTCAGGCAAGAGTTACTGACGACACTGATACCAATATTTTTGGGTAATCATCCCAATTCTGGCATTATTCTTCAACACGCCTGGCATACACAAAATCCTAATATCAAGCCAATAATAATGCACGCAATGGCTGATTGGTACATTCGCGGCGAATGCGATCAGTCGAAGTTATCGAGAATATTGGATGTGGCACAAGATCTTAAAGCCTTGTCTCTTTTACTGAACGTTCAGTCTTTTCCATTTGTTATCGACTTGGCGTGTTTGGCATCACGTAGAGAATATCTTAAGCTGGATAAGTGGCTCACAGATAAAATAAGAGATCACGGCGAGACATTCGTGTCAGCAATGGTAAAGTTCTTACAGAGAAGATGCCCCCCAGTGATTGGCAAAATTCCAGAAGAGCCGTTACCCAAAGCTGCCCAGTTGCCACCTGAGACGATAGGCACAATGTTGGCATGCTTACAACTGTGCATTCCAAACGTTCAACAGGAACTTCAAGAAGCCATTTACAATGTAATAGCTAGTTGTCAGACATTAATGTTGAACAAGACTAGACAAACCATGGCTGGCATTGCACGCCCACATACACGTGTATTGGAAACTCCTTTCAATCCTGCGGGAATGGCAGGACAGTTGTTCACTCCGCATGTAGATCCTATAGCGACATTGACACCGGGTGTTGCAAACATGACATTAGGAGCTCCAGCCAACACGGCGTTCGCGATACCCGGCACACTTGGTCCTCTCGTGACCGCGCCAGGGTCGCCCTCTCGCTTGATGGGCGCTGGACCGAACAGCCCTTTCGCGATGATGCCTGTGCCACACAATCCTAACGTTGTAAACCTGGGCCTGGCGCGACTGGCGCCAGTACCTGCGGCTGCTACTATGGACAAGCCGCGTATACCGGATCCTATCCACTTTCCAGAAATGATTCTCAATGTGTCCAAGGAAATAGAGGACGAGGCTAATGGATACTTTCAACGAATTTACAATCATCCTCCACATCCGACCCTCTCCATAGACGAGGTTCTCGACATGCTTAAGAAGTTTCAAGATTCGCCGAATAAGAGAGAGCGCGAAGTTTTTTCTTGCATGCTTCGTAATTTATTTGAAGAATATAAATTTTTCCCACAGTATCCAGATAAAGAGCTTCATATAACCGCTCAACTTTTCGGAGGAATAATTGAAAAGGGCCTAGTTCCCAGCTACGTATCGCTGGGGCTAGCCTTGAGATTCGTTCTAGATGCGCTAAGAAAGCCGGAGGGGTCTAAAATGTATTACTTTGGTATAGCCGCTCTGGATAGATTTAAATCACGTTTGAAGGACTATCACAAGTACTGCGAGCATGTACGAGCTATACCACATTTTACCGAATTCCCTCCTCACCTGATCGAGTACATCGAGTATGGGCTGCAGAGCCAGGAACCGCCTACAAAGCCCAATGGACCAGTTCTACCTGCCAGCCTCGCCGCCATGCTAAATCAGAATGCTGTCGTAACTGTTTCAGCACCTTACAGGTATAGCATATTTATAATCTTCTTTCTAATTATAGTGACTAACAACATATGCAATTATATCCGGGTTCGACTCCTGAGTGTTTTAAACAGGGTGATAAAAACTAAATACAATTATTATATATTAAAAAAATATACCAGTTGCCTGTTTTTATTTCGTATAAACTATTAATTATTTTTACTGTATTTCAAAGTTTTTGTTTTTATGTGTATATTTCCTTCCCTAGTTTCCAGAATATATTATACTTGTTATTTTGGCTTATTATTTACTTAAGGAAATTTGCTCATTACTAGCTTTTGCATTCTACCTAATCATATTCAATGAGACGGTTGGATATAAAGCAAAAAATAATGAACAAGTTCACTTTAGCCTGTGAAATTTGTTTACAGGGCTGTCGTCTGCGCACCCAACGCCATTTCGGTTATGTCGAAAGTTACGAACTGCGGAGCCGGCGGCATCGGCAGCAGGCCCTCTATAGCTAACGCAACAAACATTGATACATTGCTCACTGCCACCGACCGAGAGGAGAAGCTGAGTGCGCCCCCAGAGGCCATTCAAGATAAAACTGCGTTTATATTCAACAACCTCAGTCAACTGAACTTGCAAACCAAGTGTGAAGAATTAAAAGAAATCATCACTGACGAGTATTACCCGTGGCTTTCGCAATATCTAGTTATGAAGAGGGCCTCTATTGAACTTAACTTTCACGCCCTATATTCAAATTTCCTCGATGTACTCAAGGTCCGTGATGTTAATAAAATGGTGACAAAGGAAACGTATCGTAATATTAGAGTGTTGTTACGTTCTGACAAAGGCATAGCGAATTTTTCTGACCGATCGTTACTAAAGAATCTCGGTCACTGGCTCGGCATGCTCACGTTAGCCCGTAATCAACCGATTCTTTACGTGGATCTTGATTTGAAAGCGCTCCTTCTAGAAGCTTATCATAAAGGACAACAAGAATTATTGTATGTAGTTCCATTCGTCGCAAAAGTGTTGGAATCGTGCGCAAAAAGTTGCGTGTTTAAGCCGCCTAATCCTTGGACTATGGCGCTCATGAACGCCCTGGCTGAATTACACCAGGAACAGGACTTAAAATTAAACCTGAAATTCGAAATAGAAGTTCTATGCAAAAACTTAAGTTTGGACATAGCGGATTTAAAACCTTCATTGTACTTGAAGGATCCAGAGAAGCTGAGAACGATCGAGTTCCAGCTTTCGCAACCGAAACCAGCTAAGGAAGTGGCTACAACTAGTAATACTCCCCAGCTCCTCGTGAATCCACCGATGGTGCAGCCGCCTCAGATACAAATGATCCCGCCCCCACCGACGATGATGCCCTCGGAGGAGATAGCAGCAGCGGCTGCAGCGGCGGTGGCTGCAACCTTGCCGAACCAAAGCTCGCTCGTACCCGCCGATCCCAACATGATGGGCGTTCTTGGAATTCCAGAGCCGCGATTCAGTTACCTCGACGTTAATGTATCGTCGACATCTGCGTTCGGCCATAAGATCAGCTTCAATCCCCATATCATTCTATTCCAAAATTATCCACACTTAAAACAATTCGTGAAGCCTTCCATTGAGAGATCGATTCAGGAATGGATTCATCCCGTCGTCGACCGCTCCATTAAATATGCTTTGACAACGTGCGAAATGATTATAAGGAAGGACTTTGCGTTTGATCCCGATGAGGTGCGGATGCGGACCTGTGCCCACCACATGATGCGTAACTTGACCGCCGGAATGGCGATGATCACTTGCCGGGAACAAATCATCAGTACAATCAGCACTAACTTGAAAGCAGCTTTTATTAGCGCTCTTCTGCCAAGCACACAACAACAGGTGATTATTATTTTCGTGTTACTAAAACTACATGGTTGCACAGTTCTGTTTCATATTTATATTTATATTCAGCAAGTTTCTTATAAACAAGTACATTTAGTTTACTAACTTGATTGTTGGTGTGAGCCCTCTTATTTTGATTGATTGTCTAAGAACACAATTTTCAGAAGGATATAGTAGAGAGCGCGGCCGCCGTTATCGCGACTGAAAACATGGAGTTGGCCTGCGCGTTCATCCAAAAAACCGCTGTAGAGAAGGCGCTTCCCGAACTCGACAAAAGGTTAATGAACGATTACGAAATGAGGAAAATTGCCCGTCAAGAGGGCAGACGATACTACGACCAGATGGTACTCACTTACCAATCTGAGAGGATCCCGGAGAGAGTACGTCTACGTGTCGGAGGACCGACAGACATACAGATTTCTGTCTACGAAGAGTTCGCGTGCAACATTCCCGGGTTCATGCCCGTAAGGGATGCTGGCATATTCTTGCCGAAGCCAGCGGGTCCGGAACAGATGCAGCAACTTACCTACAGCCAAGTTATGAACCCTCAGGTTGGTCAAAGCTAAATATATAATTTATTATATATTATTTATTATTTATTATGAAAATTCAATGCCCTTCCTTTTATGTATTGTAAAAGTATTCCCATTTTCATATAATGTGAGACTAGCAAACGAGCAGGCAGTCCGCCTGATGCTAAATGGCCACTGCCGCTCATGGGTATCTGTAATCAAGCCCAGGTAAGATTAAAATCCTACCTGAGGCCATAATTACATGTTTAAAACTTTTCTAGCTGAGAATTCGACTAAATCGCATAAACATTTTTTTTTTTAAACTTCATTATGCAGTACTAGTTCATGTCAGAATCGTAACTTTGAGCATTTTTCGATATTTTTTACAGTTTCGAATTTGGCCATCCGCAATTGAAATTTTCACTTTGTATGTTTAAATGAAAATTGTTGTATATGTATCTGCTAGGCGAAAGCCGTTTTTTTATTCCACGATTAGTAAAATTTCTGAGCTTTCTAAGGTGTACGGGACGGACGAGATGGGCGCATTAATAAACGCAGCGGAGGTGTTCCTGTCGACCGCCCTCTCGTTGCCGACGTTCGCGGTGCAGGCGACTAACATGCACACGCTGCTCGAGTGCCTCGTGATGGCGCGCCGCAATCGGGATATTGTCTCCGGGTGCACGTTGTTGCAAAGGGTGAGCAATTTGCAGTTTATGTAACCATGTGACGGTGATAAAACTGTATGGTTCGACTAGAGCCGCACCACGTATCTCAACATATCCCTTAGCCTATCTTGTGGTTTGCAATAAGAATAGTTATGTCCGGTTTAAGTTTCAGTGATGCAAAGTCAATTCCTTGATGGACTGCAACTACAAAAATTATCCAAACAATAAAAACATTTTTTAGACATCACACTACCCTACAAATCATTGTGTAGCCTTCACTCCACTCCACACCTCACTGTCCCATTCGCATTATCGGAGATAGATACCTCCTTAACTGTTTTTTTCTAAATACTTTAAAATAGAAGTGCTATAAATTAAGATTTACTAAAGTTAACCGCCCCAAAGCATAATCACTTTCCTTAGCCGTACACCTGTTGCCAAAAATATTATGTGTGAAAATTGTAGACTCATAAGAAACAAATAAATAATTATTCCATTCCAGGCTGTTGAAGGACTTCTCGACGGTCACATTGTCTCTCCTGCTGCGAGCACTGAGCAAGTGGAACTGATGACCAGATACAGAGACATCCACCTTCGCGTGCTCAAGCTGCTGGAGGACGCGAGGGTCTACGGGCACGTTTGGACCACAAAGCAGATCACCTGCTGCCTGTCTGAGTGCCGTGACGAACTTAAGTACAACATCGAAGCCATTGACTGCTTGATCAGAAACCATCTCATCCATATGCCACAGGTATGCAATTCTACCAATCCTCAAATATTATTATTTAGTTAGACCGTAGTCTCAGAATTAGAAGTGATTAGGCTATGGTCTGGTACCTATACCCAGCAGTGGGATAGTAACGGGTTAATAATTATAATGCAATAATGTGCAACAAATATTCCAAATTTTGATTATGTATTCATCTATTAATGTCTCATATGACTCAATGGTCAAAATTTTTATGTCTATACAGGAGATGGAGCCATGATGTTAATGATGATTCTAGACATCCGTTTTGATGTGATAATAATAACCATTGTATCGTTTACCCTGTGAACTTCACAGTACGACCTTTCGCTCGCACACCTGATGGATAACGGCAACAACTACGTGGCGGTTGCGTTTGCGATGCAGCTGGTGCAGCTGTACCTGGTCGACGATAGGAACAACGTGCACGCGAGCGAAGCTGACTTTTACCACACGACGGAGACTCTCATCCGCATCATGTCGCACTCGCGGACGCCACCGCCGGAGGGACTGGCGTCGCTCATAGAGGCTATACGCATCAACCAGGACCCCAGCACGTACCTAGGCGAACGATCGCCTTTAGGACCCACCGCTCACATACACCAGGGCATCATGCAAGTGCGAGTAAGTGTATTCATAAAATAAAAAAATAACTTACATATTGTGTTACCTGAAGAATTTCAGCTAAATGATTAGAGAAATTAATGCATCATCTCCAGATAAGACTCTACCGATTTGCAGTTGATTACACTGTTTGCAGTGATTATATGAACTGCGCCTCAGTTAGTTGCTACTATTACAAAAATAGAATAAGGAATAAATAATTTTTATTTATTAAATATCGAACGATTTGAAAACTAATATTGCACTTGCAGGCTCGCGACTACGACGACCCTCACGGTCTTCAAGAGAAGACTGAAAACTTGCTTCGCGAATGGCGCAACGTTCTCATGAGTCCACTGACTGAAATTGAGATCGCGCAGAACTTCAATCTGTACGTACACAGAATGAACATGAACGGCATCCTCAAGTCTGACGACATGATCACACGGTTCTTCCGCATCGCCACCCAGATGTGCGTGGAGAACGTTTACCAACTCCTCAACGAAGATAGGGCTAATCCACAACCGACTCCCGTCAAAAGGGAGAAGTACTACACAATGTGCGACACCTTCATCAAGCTAGTCTCGCTGCTTATCAAAAACACCGCCGACGGCGGTAACCCCACACCCAAGTTAAATCTCCTAAACAAGGTAACCGATCGATAAAGTTATTGTTTATTATCCGTACTATTTATGCCCAATTTAATATTGAATTCAACAAGACACCTAACCACACACTATAAACTGAGTATATGAATGAGTACACCAGTATTATGAATAAAATAACTGTTACAGTAGTACTTATTATTGAATAGCTGTTTCATAAGAAAAGCATTTCCTTTTTTACTTTTGAATATGCAGTAGACTAAAGATTTTGAAGATACAGATAACTATTTTAATATCAGCTTAACAATATAACAATACTGCGAATATAACATGATTTATACTTCCAGATCCTCGGCATTATCGCGGGCTGCCTGCTACAAGACCACGAAGACCAGAATACTAATTTCCAGCAGCTCCCATACCATAGACTGCTGCTTATTCTCTACCTCGACATGAACATGGCTGAACCTGTCTTAGAATCTATGAACTACCAGGTGATTACGCCTTGTATTGAATTCAACTCTTTACTCTGCACAGATCTTCATACAATTCCCAACTTGGAGCATACTCCACCATACTGGGCCAATGTGGAATGTTGGAGACTTCTGTTATCACTTAATAAAACCGTTATTGCTTTCCTATAAGCTGTCAATATTCGCATAAGAATAAAATTGAAAAACCGTAATGTTTTGTATCAACTCTGATTAAACGAGAGTATACATTTTACAGGCTAAGGTATCCCTAAGTAGGTAGTATACCTTACTGGTAGATATGACTTCAAAGAGTTTTTACACTTAATATTAATATTACTTTAGGTTCTGACCGCGTTCTGCCATATCCTGCGCATCGTGCGGCCGAACGTGGCGCCCGGCTTCTGCTACGCATGGCTGGAGATCGTCTCTCATCGCGCCTTCATCAACCGAGTGCTGGCCGTAACACCGCAACAGAAGGTCAGTTATTTGCAGAGATTGTTCTAACGTATATATATAAAGTACAACTATTGATTATTGTTTAAAATCATTAGCTGCATGGAGATATTTTAACTTGTAAAGCACCAATAATGTTTAAAATCATAAATTTTATTTCTATATTTTAACATAACGCATGACAGACATGTCACTAATGAGTTGCGATAACAAACTACATTCGATTTTATAATTTTTCGTATTTGAAATTATTGTCTGTGCTCAATGAAAAGCAATTAATGTTATTACAGGGATGGGGCATGTACTCGACTCTGCTGATCGACCTCTTCAAATTCCTTGATCCGTACCTGAGAAACACAGAGCTAGCTGCACCAGTCATGATGCTCTATAAGGGCACGCTCAAGGTGCTGCTGGTACTCCTGCACGACTTCCCGGAGTTCCTGTGCGACTACCATTACGGTTTCTGCGACGAGATACCGCCTAATTGCATTCAGATGCGCAATCTGATACTGTCCGCGTTTCCGAGGAACATGCGGCTTCCCGATCCTTTCACGCCGAACCTGAAAGTTGACTTGCTGGCCGAAATCGCGGTACCGCCGCGCGCCGTGATCAATTATGCAACAATCATCCCGAACTCACAGTTCAAGAAGGATTTAGACGCGTACCTTAAGGCCCGCGCGCCGGTAACCTTCCTGTCCGAGCTGCGAAGCAACATGCAGGTAAACCACTGGTTCCACTGACACACGGTACGTCATCGCTGACTCTCACGTTAATAGCCGGTCGCCAACACAACGTTGCCGCTAGAACGTCATTCAGATAATTTATATTTGGATATAATTACTTGGCTTGCATCTTTTTAGATGCTTGAAACATTCGTCACTGATATCATTAACTTCATTAATGGTTATCATTGCCGTCAAGTTTAATTTTACACAGACAGCAAAAACATGTAGTCTTCGCATTTACTTAAATCTCAATGTGTTAAGATGATCACAGTGACGTTATAACAATATATTGTCAATTTCATCGGTACATTATTTTTTCACTTCATTAGTCGTCACAGAATAAAGCCAAGTAACATTTTAATGTAGATAATTTATTTTTGTTACATTATAGGCAAATTGCAGTTTTTTTCGGCCATTACTGTGATTTAATACTCAGAGGTAATTCTTTGTATCTATTTGTTTTCAAAAAGTTGTGGCCTTAAAAAATACAAATTGCTGTTTTCATAAATCATTCATGTTTAATATTTGTCTATTTTGTGCTCAAAGGGAATATTAAGGTAACATGATTTTTTGTTTTTGTCTTTGCTATCATTGAAGGCCACATATAGTAGTGTATGTATAACCCTTCATACTAGTTTTATTTTTTTAAGTATAACAATTTCGGAAAACTTAGATTTTTAAATCATAATCACTTTCTTGAACATCTTGATTTCTTTGAACATCTTTTCATTAATTTAAACAAATTCTCTTGCTTAATATTCAAAATTTAGTACTCATACAAAGAAGCAATATATAAAAAAAAGGATCAATTGAAATTCAATGGAAATCTCGTAGGAATCTAAAAGTATTATAAATATTCCATCCAAATACAGGTGTTGAACGAGCCTGGGCGTAGATACAATCACCAGTTGATGAATGCCGTGGTGCTTTATGTGGGCACACAGAGCATTCAGTACATCAGATCAAAGGGGCAGGTGCCCAACATGGGCACCATAGCGCACTCCGCACACATGGACATCTTCCAAAACTTCACTGTTGACTTCGATTTCGAGGGACGGTGAGAGACAATTTTACCTCTTATTATATTATGTGGACAGCCCGGTCCACATTAAATGGTCTATATAGATCATTACAAAATATAACGATATAGTATTTTGAATAACAGATACTCCCCAAAACCCTATTCAAGCATCATAACCTATCATTACATTTCTAAAAATATTTTATCTAACAGAAATTCACAGCAATATAGTTCTCATTTATCCCGTAAATGAATATAAACATTTACATTGCTATAGTTGTAATTTTAGGGTATAGATTGAAATAGCATGGTATATTTAGACTTATACACGTCAAGAATTAGTACTCGGAGTACAGACAAACTATCAGCACTTTAGGACAAGTTATAACACTTGTAACCAATAACTATGTCAAGATATTATCCAAAATATTTTATTCTAGAATAGCTTATCAACTGAACAATTGTACCTTATCAAAGCATTACTATAATTCATGCTAACTTTCATACTGTTGTATTCCAAGTTGGGTCTATAATAATTTCAGCTATCTGTTCCTGAATGCGCTGGCCAACCAGCTCCGGTATCCCAACAGCCACACCCACTTCTTCAGCTGCGTGTTGTTGTACCTGTTCGTGGAGGCCAACTCCGAGGCGGTGCAGGAACAGATCACGAGGATGCTGCTAGAGCGGCTCATTGTAAACCGACCGCATCCATGGGGACTGTTGGTCACGTTCATCGAACTGATTAAAAATCCAGCATACAAGTTCTGGAGCCACGAGTTTGTACATTGCGCACCTGAAATCGAAAAGTAAGTTCGTTGTCGGCATTCAATTCGAGATGAGACCGTGAAAGTTCGGGCTCTATTCTAGGCTGGCCAAAATAGTTAATAATTTATATTTGCCTCCATGTATTAAAAAAATAATTGTCAAGGATACATGGTCAGACAGAAGTCTGAATAATACGAAAAATAATTCTGAATGAAATGAATAATAACTTTATCGAAAGCGTTATTTTCATTCTTAACAATCTCTATGTCACCAATTGAAAATAATCGTATTATTAAGTAGTATTCTATTTGAATTTAAAAATTCAGTTTAGTTTTCGTAACATTCGTTAATAACTGAAATAATTGTTTATTTTGGCACCACTAAGCATTTTATAAGGATATAATTATAACTCGTTTCTATAGACGCGTCATCTACAAAAGGTAAGTATTAAGCAATAAGTTATTATCGGTCATGGTTGTCTTTTTTAATTAAAATATTTAGTTTCATCAAAATTTGTTACACAATGATGCTCAAAAATGATATTGTAACATTTTACCATCATTCTTATTAAATGTTACATGACATCCATTCTTGGACTGATTGACAATAAATTCCTATTTAAATTTGGCACATATAAAATATCTTTCACCTGTATGTGGTTTATTTTACCCATAGACAGAATTTTTTCGCTACGCTAAAGACCTACAAAGCGTAAGAAAGATATATCTGAAATATATGGATATTCAACTAGAGAGAAAGAGATGCATAGAAAAGTAAAATTGAGTCAAAATATCCTCA